>JAODAL010007964.1:0-121366 GCA_025379985.1 Phyllomedusa bahiana | reverse complement strand
GTTTTTGCCATGCGTGCCCATGTATCCCACTCCATAGTGTCCATGCAGTGCCATGTAATACTCATCCATAGTGTCCATGCAGGGCCCATTTATTTACATCAATAGTGTGCCTGCAGTGCCCAATTATACATCCATGTGTGCTTTACAGTGCCCAGAAATCTAAATCCATGTGTCCCATGCAGTGTCTAGGTAATACTACTCACATATTCTGCCATGCATTGTTCATATAATACTAAATCCATAGTTTGCCATGCAGTGCCCATGTGATACCACTGCCATAGTGTGCCATGCAGTGCCCATGTAATACTACATCCATTGTGTGCCATGCATGTAGGTAATACTACCCCCATAGTGGCCATGTAGTGCCCAAGAATATAATCCATAGTGTCCCAACAGTGCCCATGTAAAAATACATCCATGTGTGCCATGCAGTGCCAAAAGTAATATACATCCTAGTGTAAAAACCCCCCCAAATTAAAAAAAAGGTGTCAGGGGAAATACTCTCCCATGTGTGCCATGCGTTTTTCAAGTAGTGTACTCCCTGTGTGCATTGTAAAGTTATTTTAAAAACCCCTTTTATACCTGTGCCTTGCGTGCCCATGAAATACTAATCCTATGTCCCATGCGTTATAAGGTCCTCCGTATCAGGGCTGAGCTTATTTTAGTAAAAAGCCAGATCTGCCAAACAGAAGTGAATAGAAGTGACAACTCTTTAGTCTTGCAGTGTATGATATGGGTTTCCTGGGACCCTCAAGTGGAGTTGATTCTTGGGGCCCAACAGTGGAGTTGATTCTTGGGGCCACCCAATTAGAGTGATTTCTTGGGGGCCCACCAGTGGAGTTGATTCTTGGGGCCACCAGTGGAGCTTATTATTGGGGCCACCAGTGGAGTTGATTCTTGGGGTCACAAGGGGAGATGATTCCTCGGGCCACCAGTGGAGTTGAATCTTCGGGCCACCAGTGGAGATAATTCTTGGGGCCACCCTGTGGAGCTGATTAGTGGGGCCACCAGTTGGAGTTGATTCTTGGTGGCCACCAGTGGAGGTGTTTAGTGGGGCCACCAGTGGAGGTGATTCCAGGGGCCACCTTGGAGTTGATTCCAGGGGCCACTGTGGAGTTGATTACTTGGGCGCCACAGTGGAGATGATTCTTGGGGCCACCCAGTGGTGTTGATTCTTGGGGCCCACCTGTGGTGATGATTCAATGAGGGACACCAGGGAGATGATTACCTGGGGCACACAAGTGGAGATGTTTCCTGGGGCCACCAGTGGAGATGTTTCTTGGGGCCAACAGTAGAGTTGATTCTTGGGGCCCACCAGTGGAGTTGATTCTTGGGGCCCACCAGTGGAGATGATTCTTGGGGCCACAGTGGAGATTGATTCATTGTGGCTCACCATTGGAGGTGATTCTCTGGGGACCCACCAGTGGAGATGGATACTTCGGGAACCAGTGGAGTTATTAATGGAGCCACCTGTGGAGATGTTACTTGGGGCCCATCCAGTGGAGATGATTACTTGGGGCCCACCAGTGGTGGTGTATTCTTGCGGGTCCAACAGTGGAGCTTGATTCTTGGATGCACCAGTGTGTTGATTATTGGAGCACCTGTGGAATGATTCTTGGGCCACCAGTGGAGCTTTTTATTGGGGCCACCACGTGGAGATGAATCTTAGGGCCAACAGTGGAGTTGATCTTGGGGCCACCAGTGGTGATAATTCTTGGGACAACATTGGAGCTGATTATTTGGGGCAACCAGTGGAGATAATTATTGGGGCCACCAGTGGAGCTGATTTTTGGGGACTAACAGTGGAGTTTGATTCAGTGGGGCTAACAGTGGAGGTGATTCGTGAGGTCCACAGTCGGAGGTGATTCTTGGGGTCTCCTGTGGGGAGATGAGTTATGGGGCCACACTAGATGGTGGGGTAGTGAGGGGGCGCAATAAAGTGTGTTGTTGACGGGGGCATCCTGGGAGAGTGGTGTAGGGGGGAAAATTGGGGTGGTGAGGAGGGGGGGACACAACAATGGGGGTTGGGGTTTGAGGGGGCGAGAATAATGGGGAAGTTGATTCTTGCGGGCCACCAACCAGTGGAGCTGATTCTTGGGGCCACCAGTGGGAGATGATTCTTAGGGCCACCCAGGTGGTGCATGATTCTTGGGGCCAACTGTAGGACGTTGATTCTTGGGGGACCCTACCAGTGGAGATTGATTCTGGGGCCCACCAGTGGAGGGAAATGATTCGTGGAGCCCCACCAGGGGTGTTGATTAGTGGGCTCCTAATAATTGAGACGGTGGAATTCTTGCGCGTGCCCCTCCAGTGTCGTTGATTCTTGGGGCACCAGTGGAGAATGATTCATCTGGCGGCCACCAGTGGAGATGATTCTTGGGGCCAAAACCAGTGAGTTGATTCTTGTGGCTCACCTTATGGAGGTGTTTCTTTGGGCCCACAGTGGAGATGATCACTTCGGGACTCCAGTGGAGTTATTCTTGAAGCCCTACCAGGGAGATGTTACCTTGGGGCCACACACAGTGGAAGATGATAATTGTGGCCCAACGTGGAGGTGATTCTTGGGGCCACCAGTGGATCGTGATTTTTGCGGCCTCCAGTGGGAGGTGATCATTGGGGCCAACTGTGGTGTTTAGATTCTTGGGTGCCCATCAATGGAGTTGATGTACTTGGAGCCACCAGTGGAGTGGATTCATTGGGGCCACCAGTGGTGATGATTCGTGGGGCCACCATTGCGAGTTGAATTCACTTGGAGGGACAAACCCTGTGGAAGTTGATTCTTGGGGGCACCCATCCAAGTTGGAGTTGATTATTGGGGCCCACCCAGTGGAGCTGATTATTGGGGCCACCAGTGGAGATGATTCTTGGGGCCACCAGTGGAGTTGATTCTTGGGGACACCAGTGGAGATGATTCCTGGGGCCACCAGTGGAGTTGAATATTGGGGCCACCAGTGGAGTTGAATCTTGGGGCACACATAGTGGATGGTAATTCTTGGGGCCTACAGTCGGAGCTGTTTATTGGGGCCACCAGTGGACGTTGATTCTTGGGGCCACCAGTGGAGGTGATTTCTTGGGGTCACCAGTGGCCAAGATGAATTCCTGGGGCACACCAATGGAGTTGAGTCTTGGGGCCCACCAGTGGAGATTATTCCTGGGCGCCACCCAGTGGAGTCGATTCCTTGGGGCCACCAGTAGAGTTGAGTCTTGGGGCCACCAGTGACAGTTGATTTTGGGGCTTCACCAGTAGAGTTGTTTTTCTTGGGGCTCACCAGTGGAGTTGATTCTTGTGGCCACCAGTAGGAGTTGTTTCTTGGGGCCCACCAGTGGAAGCTGTTTCTTGGGAGCCCCACCAGTGGAGCGGATTTCTTGGGGCCACCAGTGGATGTGTATTCACCTGGGGCCTACCAGTGGAGATGTTTCTTGGGGGCCAACACAGTAGAGGTGATTCTTGTGGGCTCACTTTGGAGGTGATTCTTGGGTACCCACCAGTGGAGATGATACGTCGGCGACACAGTGGAGTTGTTCTTGGAGCCCACCAGTGGAGATGATTCTTGGGGCACAACACCAGGCGGAGCTTGTTTCTTGGGGACTACTGGGGTTGGGTTGGAGTGGTATGTATGTGCGAGCGCGGGGCGCGTCGCGGTGTGTGACAAGGGTTCGAGCGGTGGTCAAGAGGGCTGGTTGGCGAGTGAGCAAGTGGGGATGAGAGGTTTTGGGCCACCAGTGGGGGAGGTGATACTTGGGGCTCACCAGGAGAGGTGATTCTTGGGGCCCACAGTGGGCTGATTCCTTGGGCCCACCAGTGGAGTTAATCCTTGGGGCCCACAACGTGGAGATGATACCTGGGCCGCAATAGCTGGAGTTGATTCTTGGTGCCCACCAGTGGGTTGATCTTGTGGGCCACCAGGAGAATTGGATTCTTGGGCCCCACCTGTCGGAGTTGTTTCTTGGGCCCCCTCCAGTTGGAGTTGATTCGTGGGGCCCACCAGTCGGAGTTGTTTCTTGGGGCCCACCTGTGGGTTGGTTTCTTAGCGAGCTCACCAGTGGAGTTCGTTTCCTTGGGGCAACCAGTGGAGTTGTTTCTTCTGGAGCCAACCAGTGGAGATGATTCTTGGGGCCAACCTGTGGTGTTGATTCTTGGTGCCCACAGTGGTGTTGATTCTTGAGGGCACAACCAGTGGAGATGTTTCTTTGGGGCCCACCAGGGCAGTTTTTTCTTGGGGCCCCACCAGGACAGGTTTTATTATTGGGTCCCACCAGTGGAGTTGTTCACCTTTTGGGCGGCCTCCAGTGGAGTTGATTCTTGGAGGACACACATGGAGATGATTCTTTGGGCCTAAAAAGTGGAGATGATTCCTTGGGGGCCACCCGTGCGTGTTTAATTGGGGGCCACCAGTGGAGGCTGTTTAGTGAGGTAACCATCCAGTGTAGTTGATTCTTGGAGGGACCACCTGTGGAGTGTATTCCTTGGGGCCACCAGTGGAGTTGATTCTTTGGGGACCACCAGTGGAGATGATTATTGGGGCCCTAGTGGAGTTGATTCATGGGGCCTCCAGCTGGAGGTTATTCTTGGCGGCCCTCCAGTAGGAGTTGTTCTTGGGGCCACCTGTGGAGTTTTCCTTGGGGGCCCACCAGTGGAGAATGTTTCTTTGGCCCCTCCAGTGCGTGTTGATTCTGGTGGACCAACCAGTGGTGGTTGATGCTTGGAGCCACCAGTGGGTCTTGATTCTTGGGCTTCACCAGTGGAATTGATTATTGGGCTCCCACCCGTGGAAGTTGAATTTCTTGGGTTCACAGTGGAGTTGTATTCTTGGGCTCACCAGTGAGAGTAGATTTGGGCTTCAACTGATGGAGCATGATTCTTGAGGCTACCAGTCGTTCGGTGATTCTGAGGCCACCAGTGGAGGTGATTCTTGCAGGGCCACCAGTGGAGTTGATTCTTGCGTACACCCAGTGGAGTTATGATTCTTGGGGCACCTGTTGGAGTTTGATTCTTGGGGCCACCCTGTGGAGTTGATTCTTGGGGCCCACACAGTGAGAGTTGATTCTGAGGGCACTCACCAGTGGAGTTGATTCTTGGGGCAACCAGTGGAGTTGATTCTTTAGGGCCACCAGTGGAGTTGATTCTTAGGGCCCACCCAGTGGAGTTGATTCTTGGGGGCCTACCAGTGGAACTAATTCTTGGGGCAGCAGTGAATTTTACTCTTGAGAGACCCACCAGTGGAGTTGTTTCTTGGCAGTGACTGAAGGGGTTAGAGGGGGGAGACAATGACTAAGTGGGTCAGGGGGGAGACACTGACGGGAAAAAAGGGGGGGGTTCAAAAAAGGGGTAAACAGTCCCCAAAAAGGGAGCCAGAGGGGGAAAGGGGGAAAACATTTGGATTTAGGGGGTCAATGGCGCCACAGTGGTTGGGGGGAAAATGAAAGGGGGGCTCAAAACGCTCTGAGTTTTTTTTGCGGGATATCAGCACACAGTGCAGCTTGTCTGGGGACGGGGGACACAGTTTTAAATATAGGGACTTCCCGTTCAAAAAAGGACATTTTGGGAGGGGTTTAATAAAAAAAAAGCTACGTAACCCAACCCGGGTTTCCCACAGAAAAAATTTTGGGGGACCCTGCTAAAAAATGCTAAACCCCCCGGGCCCGGAAAAAAACCCGGGTTTGGGGCCCCTTCAAAAAATTTCAAAGGGGTCCTTGCCACCTCCCCTGGATCTTGGGGGAAAAAAAAATTGGGGCCCCTTTAAAAAAAATGCTACGCACTACATGTCCTGCCTCTTCATGTATTATTGAGGGCATCGTGATTGGCGGATTTTAGCGCCTCTCTCCCAATAAATTTGCGATACAAAAATGCCCCTTTACTGCTTTTTAACATGAAATTAGTGGGGTTTGCATGAGGTGATAGGTTGGTTTTCTAAAAACCCCCGCCTTTTCTTAACAGTACAGTGGGGGGGTAACCCCCACAGTCCTTTTAAAGCCGCCCTTACATGTTTTTTAAAAAGGGTCCGAGGTGGGGTCCCACACAGGGGGGAAGGGGGGGGGTACTAAAGCCGCCTCTTTTACAGAAACAGTTAAGGGTTTTTGGTTACTACTTTTGGGTCCTTTGTACGTTTTCTTTTATTCATGGGGGGAATTAGGAAAAAAAGTGCTTTTCCCCCCAGTTTAAAAATTGTGTTATAAAGGGCTCCCTCCTACAGTACATTCGGTACTACTTTTCCGTCTTTTTTTTGGTGGGTTTTTTTGGTTTGCTGTACCTGCCCCTTACATGATTAGGGGGGTCCCATCAGTGATTGGTGGTTTTAAAAATTTTCTCCCTCTCCTTAAAAGGGTACAGTGAGGTTTTAACCCTTTAAAACTTTTCCCCTGTACTGCTCTTACATGTTTAGTGGGGGTGCATGCATGATTGGGGTTTTCTTTTAGAAGGCGCCTTCCTTTTTAACAGAAACACGTTGGGGTTTTCCCCACTACAAACTTCCTGTCCTCCCTTCTTTTAACATGGGAAGTTTAAGGTTTAAAAAAGGGGGTCAATTCCCCCCCAATTTTTAAAAAATTGTTGTTTTAAAGCGCCTCTACATTACAGTGCATTACACATGTCCCCCCTACTGCCTTACATGTATCAGTTTTTTGCAGCAGTAAATTGGGTTGGTCAAATAGCGCCCTCTCCCAGTATAGTGAAGACTTAAATGACCTGCACGCCTTACAGTTTTAAATGGGGTGCATGCAGTAAATTGGTGTCTATAGCCCCCTCTCAACATTACAGTGCGGGGGTTTCATTTCCTTACTGCTCTTACATTTTTTAATTGAAAGAAATGTAGTGAATTGGCGGCAAAACGTTTCTCTACAGTACAGTGGGGGAACTAAAATGTCCTCTTTTGCTCTTAAAAGTTTTAGTGGAGGTGCATACATTGATTGGGGGTCTATACCCCCTTTCTCACAAACAGTGCGGTACACATGCCCGAACCTCTTAACATGTTTTAAAAGGGGAAGAAATGATTTATTGGGGGTCTATAGCGCTTCTCTACATTACAGTGCGGAAACAAAAATTCCGGGAACTGTTTTTAATGTATTAGGGGTCCCAAGGGGAAAATTGGGGGCTATAGCCCTCTCTACATTACAGTGGGTACAAACACCCCCTTTTTACTGCTCTTAAAACATGTTTTAGTGAGGGCATCGGGAAAATTGGCGGTCTATCCCTTTCTCACAGTACAGGGGGTCCCAAACATTTCCGTACTGCTTTTAAACATGTTTTTAGTGAGGGGCATGTAGTGTTTGGCGGTCTATGGGCCCCCCCCTAAAAGTACGTGGGGGTACTCCCAAATCCCTTACTCCTTCTTTATTATTTGAGTGAAACGGGTTATTGGCTTTCCAAAGCCCTCTCAACCCGTACATCCCGGAACTACATGCCCCTTACTGCCCCTTTAAAACAATGAAAGGAAAAAAAGTGGGGTAAAATTTTTAAGTTTGAATTGGGAGCGGGGGGGCGGTCTATACGCCTCTCTACTTTCATTTCGGTACTACACCCCCCTGAACTGCCTTTTACAAAAAAATTAGGGGGAAAGGGCAAAAAAGGGAAAAAAATTGGCCAGCTCCCCTTTCCCTTTGGAAAGTAATCCCAGGTTGCGCGGTTTGCACCCGATAAGACAAAGAGTCCTACACACCAAAAAAAAAATTTCCCCAGCAACTCCGATGAATGGGAAAAAAGCTATTGGGTTTAATTATATTGAAAAACATGCAGAGACAAAAAAAAGAGGCCATATGGCCAAACAACCTGCCCGCTTTTCGATTTCCTCCAAACCCCTTTAAAACGTAGCAAAAATACAGAACACACAAAAAAAACTTATATACGCACAAAAATAAACTCACCTGTGGAAGAAAAACGACCAACCCACCAGCACCCGGGCCGCCAACGCATGCGCAGGATGCACACCCGGGGCCCGCGGGCCCCCACTTTCCCCAAAAGGGCCCCCGGCCAAAAACCCAGAAACCCCCCCAAACCCCAAAAAGGGAAAGCAAAAATACATAAAAAAGGACCCAAAGGGGACACGCCCCCCCCCCAGCGACACCCCCCCAGCATGACAGATAAAACCCCGAGGGCGTGATCTAACCCACACACAGATGAAAAACAACCATCAAAAAAAAAGCCATACTTTAAAATATAAAAAAACCCCGACCTAAATTTAAAAAAGATGAAAAAACAAGTAAATACAGGACATACAATTCCAAAAAATTTTTGGGGAACAACAAGAAAAAAAAATCTTTACCAAAAAATTTTATGAAATATCAAAAGTCAGGGGAAAACCCAGTGCCAATTTTTAAAGGGGCATAACATTTCCAAATTTAAATAATAAAATTTAAAACCTAAATTAGGGAATTTTAAAACCTGGGGGGAAACCAAAAAAAATAAAGACTGTAAATCCAATAGGCTTCACGATCCTTAAGTTTTCTTTTCTAAAATTTCCCCCCACGTTTTCCCAGAAAACCCTTTCTATTGCAAAAACCTTAAAAACCCCCCCCTATTTGATCCATGAAACTCAATGAAATTTACGTGAAGCACCAGATAATTTCTACCCCGTAAAGGTTTTTTATGCCATTAAAAAATGCTCCAGGGGTCCACTCAAAATTTTTTCGGGGGCTTTCCAAAACCCCCTACATGAGGGCACAAAATTTTCCCCATAGGAAAAAAATAAACAAAATTCGAAATTAAAAAATTTATAAAAATTTTATTGGGGAAAAACAATTAGTCCTCTTGTAAATTTTTTTGAATTTTGGGGGTTTCATTGTACAATTTTCCTTTCAGGGGGACCACCACAAATTTTAAGAATCCCCTATTTCGCCAAACCCAAAAGGGGGTTAAGTTTTTGAAGGTTTAAACAATTTTGGGGGAATAACCCTTACCTAAATTTTTTTGACCGTCTTGCAACCCCACCTGACATCCACCTTTAGGATGTTTTGCCACTATAAAAGGGGCCTGAAAAAACAGGATAAAATGATTTTTTAGTAAAAAACTCTTTTGATTTGATAAAAGGGGTTTCCCCAAAATAATCAAAAACCTAGTGGGAAATTTTATTTTCAACCCCAGTTTTTCATTTAGATAGTAAAAATCTCCACCCTGGAATGCGTTCCCCTTAGATAGTGCTCGATTTAAAACCCCAATTTTGGGTAACCCCGTGTCAGTTGGGGGGTTTGCTAAGGACTTAGATTCCTCATTTTAATCTAAAAAGTTCGTAAAAAATTACGCTTTCGCCCTGATGACTCGCCCCCCGGGTATTTCCAAAACTTTTTGTGCCGGAATGATTTTCTTTTTATAATGGAGGATTGTGTTTCCCCGGGAAACTCATTCTTATATTATTTTAATAGAGATTATTCTATTTTGGGATACCCTCCCCCTTTAAAACCAAAAAAAGCAAATACCATGGGGCTTGGACCGTTAAGTAAAAAAAAGATTAAACGGATTGGTTTTTTGACATAGTCGACGAAGAGTTGGGATGGCAGACACCGGAACCCCGCCATATTACAGCAGGTTTTCCAAGTAAACTGCCATACCACTCCCACGTTCGGGATTAAAAGGGTTAGTGAGGGCATGAAGGGATTGGGGTCATAAACGCCCTCTACAGTACATGCGGAAATAAAATGTCCCTGTACTGCTCTTAAAAAAGTATTGTTGAGGTGCATGCAGTGATTGGTGGGCCCATAGCGCCTCTCAAAAGGGACCCTGCGGGACTACATTTTCCCCGTAAAAGCCTTTAAAAGAAATTGGGAGTTTTCATGCCGTTTATTGGGGGTCCCAAGCTCCCCCCACTACAGAAAAGTGCGGGGTACCCCTTTAATTGTCCAGGTTACCTGGCCCCCTTACATTGGGGATTAAAGGTTTTGAGATGCATTGGTTTTAAATTTGGTTTTTAGGGGCTAATAGCCCTCTCTACAGTACAGTGCAGTACTACATGCCTGTACGTCTTACATGTAACAGGGGGAGTTTCATGCAAAGGAAATTTGGGGTCAAAAGGGGCCTCTCTACAGTAAAAGTGCGGGACTACAAACCCCCGTACTGCTCTTACCCCTGGTTTTTGGGGATTTTTGGGGGGTTTCTTTAAACCCAATTGCCAAATTTTTCCGAAAAATTATGGTCCCCCTCATACAATGGTCATTGTAGATTGAGGGACCAGGAACTAGTGGAATATGTCGCTCATGGTGACTATATCCCATGTATTGCATTGCAGTAACACTATTACGGTATGTCATGGAGAACAAATTAGTCATTTTCGTGTCTTATGATGTTGCTTCAAGGCAAGAGAGGGCTAATGAGACGGGCAGGGGTTCAATCATTCCTTCCAGGTGAGTCATGTGCTTCATACACAGCTAATAGGGACTAATTAAACGTTTTGATTGCTTATCACGTGGGCCCCAGGGTTTAAGGCAGGGATCTGCATGGAGTCAGTCCTCTCTGCTGACAAAGGTAATTATATATTTACTCTGTAACTCTGCCAATACCTGTACCCTAATCAGGAGGCTGATACCATAGTCTGCATGTCCCAAAAATACCCCTGCAGCCCAACTGATCATAGATATACTGTGTTACATATTGCTAGATGGTAACTCACCATAAGCCATGTGTGTGTATCTAGTGATAATTTAAAAGGGAGACTTCCTTCAAAAAGGGGTATTTTTTGTTAAAATCCAAATTCCTGGAAAACATTTTTATTTTTTTTTTTAGAATTTTTGACAGTCATTTTTTTTTTTTTATATTCAGTAGTCCTATGCAATTCAAAACTACATATACTATCTGGTCCTTTTCTAGCTGTGATAGTAATAAGATAAAACTCCTGAATTACTGTAGTGGCTGCTTATCTCTGTGTAGTTTCATTACAAATAGTAGGTAATGATATAATGATCGCTCTGTTGTTCCCTGGACAGGCCTAGGTAAAGATTAGACTAGACCTCATTACAAAAAGTAAGCAATGATATAATGATCGCTCTGTTGTTCCCTGGACAGGCCTAGGTAAAGATTAGACTAGACCTCATTCCAAATAGTAGATAATGATATAATGATCGCTCTGTTGTTCCCTGGACAAGCCTAGGTAAAGATTAGACTAGACCTCATTACAAATAGTAGGTAATGACATAATGATCGCTCTGGTAATTATATAATGATCGCTCTGTTGTTCCCTGGACAGGCCTAGGTAAATATTAGACTAGACCTCATTACAAATGGTAGGTAATGATATAATGATCGCTCTGTTGTTCCCAGGACAGGCCTAAGGTTTAGATTAGACTAGACCTCATTACAAATAGTAGGTAATTAGATAATGATCGCTCTGTTGTTCCCTGGACAGGCCTAGGTAAATATTAGACTAGACCTCATTACAAAGAGTAGGTAATGATATAATGATCGCTCTGTTGTTCCCAGGACAGGCCTAAGGTTTAGATTAGACTAGACCTCATTACAAATAGTTGGTAATGATATAATAATTGCTCTGTTGTTACCTGAACAGGCCTAGGTAAAGGTTAGACTAGACCTCATTACAAATAGTAGGTAATGATATAATGATCGTTCTGTAGTTCCCTGGACAGGCCTAGGTAAAGATTAGACTAGGCTTCGGGGCAATGAGAAAAGCAATATATGAGAGGGTTGTGGGTATATCTTTGTCTGCACTGGAGGTTTCCAGCTTTCTTCAGAGCTCACAGAGGGGAAGTCATATACATAGGGGAACGTTAAAAAATTAAATTAAAAAAAAAACATCTATTTAAAAAATAAATCTATATATAAGTCAAAAATTGCTCATCTATATGTGTAGGCCAAAATTTGGATTGTAGTGTCCCTATAAAAATGTCCTTTGATTTTGGCACTTGAAAAGTTTCTATAACATGCATTTACCTGCAGGGGGAGAAAGTGAGTCCAAAATAACGCTCCCTCCTATAGTAACAGAATATGGAATTTGTGCTCTATTCTAAGGTACGGTTGGAGAGACAATGCAAAAAATGTACATAGCAAACTCGAAGAATGTTTTTCTCATCTGACAGCCGCACCAGTGACGATAACATCAGTTGTGACTGGAAGAGCAATTTAAGAGGCTGGAACCAGCAGCCTTGGGTATAGACCTAGTAAAAGAGAAAGTATTTTGCCACAAGGTATACAATAAGAAGACAAACAAGGACTGTATACTTACAGAATGTAAATGTGTCACTTGACTTGACATATTGAGGTCATAAATAGTATAGATGGAATTTTCCTGAGTCCTCAGCATAGGTCCCAGTTCTCCGAAAAATCAACAAGGTTAGACAAAGGACGTATTGATTTACTGTGTTTGTTTGTTGAGAGAAAGGTGCCTAGAAATATTTTTTATGTAATTCCGACAAATATTTTTTAACAAATGGAACAGATGTTTTCTCAAAGTGACTTGCAGTACCGGTTTCCACCACAACAAGGGCCTATGTTTTCCATTGACAACCATGCAACAGCGCCCCCACTAATTTTTTTTCTGTAAAGTTTTAGTTTTATCTTGTAGATGTTGGATGCTTTTTAGGATCACATAATGGAAAGTCGTATAGAAAGATATAAAAAAGTGTAGTGTGCAGCAATCTGAGATCACTGGACGCTGTTGGAATTTAATAAAAGTCTGCTGTTCAATGATATGTCCTATAATTCAACTATCTTTCCTTTTTGTATTTGACCAATGCTAATGCTATGTAAATGGAAAGTTAATTTTGCGCTTGGAAATTTTATTTTTTAAAGTGATTGGACATCATTTTAATTTTTAAGCGGTCATTGTGGTAATAAATAGTATAGATGGAATTTTCCTCACTCTTCAGCATAGGTCCCAGTTCTCCGAAAAATCAACAATAAGGTTAGACAAAGGACGTATTGATTTACTGTGATTGTTTGTCGAGAAAACTGTGCCTAGAAATATTTTTTATTTTAATCCGACAAATATTTTTGACCCAAGGAAAATGTTTTCTCAAAGTGACTTGCATTACCGGTTTCCACCACAACCAAGGGCCTGTTTTCCATTGACAACCATGCAACAGCGCCACCATTTCTAATTGCTTTGCTCATTTTTTTTTCTTTTTTTTCTATAAAGTTTTACCTTATCTGGTAGATGTGGAATGCTTTTTAGGATCACATAATGGAAAGTAGTCTAGAAAGACATGAAATGTGTAGTGTGCAGCAATCTGAAGTCACTGGACGTTGTTGGAATCTGATAAAAATCTTCTGTTCAGTGATACATCCTATAATCCAACTATCTTATCTTTTTGTATTAGAACAATGCCAATACTATATCAATGGAAAGTTAATTTTTGTGCTTGGAAATTTTTATTCTTTAAAGTGGTTGGACATCATTTTAATTTTTAAGGGATCATTGTGGGTTAAAATAAAAAAAAAATACACTACTTACATTCCCGATTCCCCACCATAACAACAGTCAACAGTTTACGGCCATTTACTGCTTTCTGATCTTGTCTTAACATATAAGAAATGGCACCTAGTCGATCACCGGCTGAGGGGGGTTCACCACTGCGGGCAACTTGGCATTTTTGTTTTGTTTGTTGGGACAGGTCCAGGAAGTGGTGAACAGCTGGACCCAGTGACCTTCAAAATGATGGTGGAGGGGGAGAGGGAAGATGAGTTTTTTCGTTTTTTACCCATACTGACCCCTTACACATTATAAGTTACTATCCTGGAAACTGTTTTATGACCATATAAAACCAAGATATATATTTTTCTTGTAATGAGATTGAAGATAAAACCTGTTCCACTTGTCATCTGTCATGCAATGTCTTCCATATGTGCCCCATTTATTTTATAATATAGCCAGAGCTATATAACCTCTATAGTATCCAATAATAGTATCCTCCCTACAGCTAGGTCTCTGCATATTGCTCCTGTGTTCACAGTGTATAGCAGTGTGCACGTCCACCTATAGAGCGGATTACTGGAGGACACACATGCTCAGTCACTCTCCCCACAGCCAGATCTCTGTATAGTGATCCTGTGTTCACAGTTTATAGCAATGTGCACGTCCACCTAATGAGCTAATTACTAGCGGACACACATGCTCAGTCACTCTCCCCACAGCTAGGTCTCTGTATAGTGATCCTCTGTTCAGAGTGTATAGCAGTGTGTATCTAATTATGATTACTGGAGGACACACATACATACTCAGTCACTCTCCCCACAGCCAGATCTCTGTATTAGTGATCCTATGGTCACAGTGTATAGCAGCATGCACATCTACCTAATGAGCTGGTCACTGAAGGACACACATGCTCAGTCACCCTCCCCACAGCCAGGTCTCTGTATAGTGATCCTGTATTCAAAGTGTATAGCAATATGCACGTCCACCTAATGTGCTGATTACTGAAGGACACACATGCTCAGACACTCTCCCCACAGTCAGGGCTCTGCATAGTGATCTTGTGTTCACAGTGTATAGCAATGTGCACATGTCCATAATGAGCTGACTGCTGGAGAACACACATGCTCAATTACCCATCCCACAACCAGGTCTCTGCATAGTGATCACCAGGTCACAGTGTATAGCAGTGTGCACCTGCACCTGTAACGCTGACTACTGGAGGACACACATACTCAGTCACTCTCCCCACAGCCAGGTCTCTGTATAGTGATCCTGTAGTCGCAGTGTATAGCAGTGTGCACGTCCACCTATTGAGCTTGTTATTGGAGGACACACATGCTCAGTCACTCTCCCTGTAGCTAGATCTCTGCATAGTGATCCTGTGTTTACAGTTTATAGCAGTGTGCATATCCACCTAATGAGTTTGTTACTGGAGGACACACATGCTCAGTTACTCTCCCCACAGCCAGGTCTCTGTTTAGTGATCCTGTGTTCACAGTTTATAGCAGTGTGCATGTCCACCTAATGAGTTTGTTACTGGAGGACACACATGCTCAGTTACTCTCCCTAGCCAGATTTCTGCATAGTGATCCTGTGTTCCCTGCCAAGAGTAATAGCTTTCCTCCAGCTAAGTAGGTGGACATGCACAATGTTATACACTTTGAACACCAGGTGGCGCTATACAACGTAAATAAATATAACTATTTACCGGATCATTCTTTAATATTATATAAATGGCACACCTTGTTAAATTTTCATGATCTATACAATAAACATGATATTTAATGGGGGTGAAAACCCTTTGACTTTACAGCTATTGAGGGGATTTGCAGCCCCTTCTCTACGAAAAAGGTTACTCAGTACAGAATGTTAGACCTAAAGGTAATTAAATTGGAGGTGTTAAACAGTAGACCTCCAATTTCTACTGGAAAATCTGAAATGAGAATAATCCTAGGTGGGGAGATATCTCTTCTTGGGGAGAGCCACCAATAAATTGGTTGGTGTGAGGATGTATGCGCCTCTCAGACCTCACTGACTGTTTTGTATAAAGCAAAAACTTCTGAAAAAAGTTTGAGGATCTCCCCACGCTCTCTATTGGATGTAGTTATCATCAATTCACATAAAGCTTGCAGGAGCCTTGCAAAGTGAAAGGGATGTAAGCCAAGCCAGTTAAGTTCATCTACAGACAGCTGTTTCAGGGTATTTGCCCCTCATCAGTGCAGAGTACAACTTATTGGTTGGTTGGGTGAGAGTGGCTTAGAAGTGTGAATATCTCTTCTTGGGGAGAGCCACCAATAAATTGGTCGGTGTGAGGATTTATGCGCCTTTCAGACCTCACTGACTGTTTTGCATAAAGCAAAGGCTTCTGGGAAAAGAACGGAGGATCTCCCCACGCTCTCTATTGGATGTAGTTATCCTCAATTCACATGTAGCTCGCAAGAGTCTTGCAGTGTGAAAGGGATGTAAGCCAAACCAGTTAAGTTCATCTACAGACAGCTGTTTCGGAATATTTGCCCCTTGTCAAGGCAGAGTAGAACTTACTGGTTGGCTGGGTGAGAGGTGAAAGTGGCTTAGAAGGGGGGATATCTCTCCTTGGGGAGAGACACCAATAAATTGGTCAGTGTGAGGGTTTAGACGCCTTTCAGACCTCACTGACTGTTTTGCATAAAGCAAAGGCTTCTGGGAAAAGAACTGAGGAGCTCCCCACACACTCTATTGGATGTAGATATCCTCAATTCACATGCAGCTCGCAGGAGTCTTGCAGTGTGAATGGGATGTAAGCCAAACCAGCTAAGTTCATCTACAGACAGCTGTTTCAGGGTATTTGCCCCTCATCAGTGCAGAGTAGAACTTACTGGTTGGCTGGGTGAGAATGGCTTAGAAGGGGGAATACATTGGTCAGTGTGAGGATTTATATGCCGTTCAGACCTCACAGACTGTTTTTCATAAAGCAAGGGCTTCTGGGAAAAGAGCTGAGGAGCTCCCCACAAACTCTACTGGATGTAGTTGTCCTCAATTCCCACACAGCTTGCAGGAGCCTTGCAGTGTGAAAGGGATGTAAGCCAAACCAGCTAAGTTCATCTACAGACAGCTGTTTCGGGGGTTTTTTGCCCCTCATCAGTGCAGAGTAGAACGTACTGGTTGGCTGGGTGAGAGGTGAGAGTGGCTTAGAAGTGGGACTATCTCTTGTTGGGGAGAGCCACCAATAAATTGGTCGGTGTGAGGATTTATGCGCCTTTCAGACCTCAATGACTGTTTTACATAAAGCAAAGGCTTCTGGGAATAGAGCTAAGGACCTCCACAGCGCACTCTACTGGATGTAGTTATCCTCAATTCACATGCAGCTCGCAGGAGCCTTGCAGTGAGAAAGGGATTTCAGCTAAACCAGCTAGGTTCATGTTCAGAAGCTGTTTCGGGATATTTGGCTCCCGTCAAGGCAATTCACATGCAGCTCGCACAAGCCTTGCAGTGAAAGGGATTTAAGCCAAACCAGCTAAGTTCATCTACAGACAGCTGTTTCGGGGTATTTGCTCCTTGTCAGTGCAGAGTAGAACTTACTGGTTGGCTGGGGGAGAGTGGCTTAAAAGGGGGAATATCTCTCCTCGGGGCGAGTCACCAATACATTGGTCGGTGTGAGGATTTATGCGCCTTTCAGACCTCACTGACTGTTTTGCATAAAGCAAATAATCCTAAGTGTAATACGTTATACTTAGGACCATTCTTATTTCAGACAGTATAGTTATATTACGGTATACTCTACTACATGGGGGCGCTGGGATAGATTACATTTGCTGTAATGTATGGAATGTGCGGTTGAGGGATTCTGAACCGCAGAGCTGATACTCTAACACCCCCCCCCCTCCCCCCATCAACTCCTGGAAATCTGATGATTACCATAAATCTCTTCTTAAGTATCCAGCCCTCGGCACACTGTCCCACCATGGAGCCGATCAAGCCAATTTCGTTTTCTTTGCTGAAAGGAAACAAGTTGGGGGGGGGGGGGGGGTGCTATAAATTTTTTCTTAAACTTGACGGGTTTTCTTTGAAGTTTTTTCTGCGATGAAAGATAGCGAAATGTCAAAATGGAAAGATGCAAATAGCCCAAGGCTGGGAAAGTCTGTTCTGTCTCACTTACCGTTCTGCCAGGGGTCCCAGGATCGCACCCCCGTGTCATATCTATAAAATATAAAAAGAATAACCCCCAGACTTCATGTCTGACATCATCCGGATAGAAGCTGCAGGTAGTCTAACAAGATAAACCCTCCCCTGCTCCTGATAGAGGGGGGTGACCAACTGCAAACGTTCTCCTCTTTTTACAGGGCATCTGTGAGGGGCAGGGAGGCAATAAACTGTAGTTTGTTTAGTGAGCCCGGCCACACCTGCTTTTTTGGTTGTGACCATCTCTATAGAAAGCAAATGGTAAAGGTACCAGCGAGGAGTAACTGATACAACGTCCAATGTCTGGGCTGCTCAGGGCAATGGTGGCTGATCCTGTACAGGGGGTTATCCAAATTCTCCTAGTCATTCATTGCTGGGAACGATCATCTGCTCAGGTAAGAACATGTTATACTATGGTCTTATCATCTAAAAGGACTTGTCTTGGTGCATAGGTGAAGTTACAGCCATGGTAGCCGCTATGGGGCCCAGAGGTCAAGGGGGCCTATCTAGGAGGCAGAACAGTGAACCTTTTTATAGGGGATAACAAATTTGTGGCTTTTTACTCTCCAGCAATACTATGTTGATTTTCTGATATATGGCGGTATTATTTATACCAGGGGTCTGCAACGTCAGCTCTCCAGCTGTTGGGAAACTACATCTCCCATCATGTCCACTGATATAGATTATATAAATGCATGATGGGAGTTGTAGTTTTCCAACAGTTGGAGAGCAGACGCTCCAGACCCCTGGTAAAAATAATACCGCCATATATCAGACAACCAACATAGTAGTGCTGGAGCACAGAAAGCCACAAATTTGTTATCCCCTCTAAAAAAGTGCACTGTTCTGCCACCTAGATAAACCCCCTGGTCCTATGGGCCCCATAGTGGCTGCTATGGCTGTAACTGCAGTCTCCTGATCTATACTGTTACTTATTGCTGCTTATGTTGCTGTTTGCTATCATTAGGTGTTGGGGACATAATTTCCATTTGCTATGAGGGCCGATGAATTCGAGTTACACCCCTGCTGTGGTGGAACTACAAAGCTCAGCAGACTGTGGTTCTAGGAACTAGTTTACTTTAGACTGATGCTTGCTGTCGGGTTGCATCCTAATGATGACTTTGCATGGTCATAGATACAATGATGAGGCTGCAGACCCTCTGATGCTGGGACATATTTTACAGATCTGTATAATAGATTTCCATAGATTGCACCTACATTGCTTTGTTAGTGAAAAAAATTGATCATATACGACCCAATGGGCCACTGTGCAAAAATGGGACATGTATATGGTGTGAACCATCGTGAGCTGAGATCGGTTATACCCTATTGATCCCAAAACATTGCACTGTTACACGGTGAACAACACTGGAGCCAGTGGGGGTTGTAGTTGATGTGAATATTAAAGTGGTTGTCCCACCATACACATTGAGGGCCAGGGCCGGACTGGGAATAAAAATCAGCCCTGGCACTAAGCCCCCACCAGCCCACAAACAATATCCGCTTACAAAATTTCCCTTGTTCTCGCACCTCGCCACTTTCTAAAATAAAGTACACTATAAGGCTGCTTTCACACGGAGCACTTTTGATGCATTTGTTATGTGTTTTTGGTGCGGTTTTGTGCAGAAAGGCAGAGAAGTTAATGCTGTACATTTCTGCACAAAAAAAAAAAACGCCTAAAAAATGCACCAAAACCGCTCAGTGTGAGAGCCCCCTACATACAAGCAAGAAAGAAACAGTGGTGCAGAGAAACTCCTCATCACAGAGTCAGGTGTGCGCTTTACAATCAGGGACAAGCCCACACTGACACTACATCAGCACCAACATAACCTACAACCCCACCAATCACATCACCAGTAGTCAGGTCACCATCACATGAATACAGCACTGACTCAATACAGAAGTAGAATGACCCCTGACAGCAGAGACTCACAGGAGACGTCATCTCTGATGGGAGTTGTCTTCTTCTCCTTTTCTTCTCCATCTGGCCCAAACCTCAATGACGTCTTCCCTGATGAGTTGTTCCCTTCCATTTTTTCCTCTGTCTGGTACAG
This sequence comes from Phyllomedusa bahiana, assembly GCA_025379985.1. Classification (NCBI taxonomy): domain Eukaryota; kingdom Metazoa; phylum Chordata; class Amphibia; order Anura; family Hylidae; genus Phyllomedusa; species Phyllomedusa bahiana. The sequence continues at coordinate 101,805 of JAODAL010007964.1, read as the reverse complement.
CATGCAGTGTCTTCTTCTCCCGGTCACTACTCGTCCCTGTAGAATTTACCACAAATACATCTTAGACTCCTCTCTTTTCCAGCACTTTCCTATCAATTCCCCAAACAGCGTATGTTAGACCCTAAAAATTAGAAATTAAAAAAATGTCAGATAAGTGGCAAGTAAATAGGTAGACCCCCATTAGGTAGGCAGGGCCAGTATATAGGCAGGGCCAGTATATAGGCAGGCAGGGCCAGTATGTAGGTAGGCAGGGCCAGTATGTAGGTTGGCAGGGCCACTTATAGGCAGCAAGGGCCAGTATGTAGGCAGGCAGGGACACTTATAGGTAGCCAGGGGCAGTGTATAGGTAGCCAGGGGCAGTATATAGGTAGCCAGGGGCAGTATATAGGTAGGCAGGGCTACTTATAGGCAGGCAGGGACAGAAAGTAGTTTTAAAAAAAATAAAAATAATACTCACCCGCTGTCCCCTCCTCTTCACCTGCTCCGGAGCGACCGCTGGCTTCCTGGGACAGGTCACGGAACAGGCGCGCGATGACGTCATCACATCGCGCGCCTGCTGCGCGGCCTCCTGGGAGCTGAACAGACAGGCGGCGGCCGTGTTGGCTGCATGGCATGGGTCTAGGACGCCGGCCGTGTGCTGCATGGCTGGGCGAGGGGGGCCTTTCGGCCCCCTGGCACAGGGGTGCGGTCGCAGATGCGACCGTTGCGGCCCCGTAATGTGCGGCACAAACCGGCACCGTCACTCAGGGCCCGCCAGGGGGGGGGGGGGGCCGGCCCGCACACCGGCCTCCTCGGCGGGCGATCCGAGCCGCCGCTGTGGCCCGGACTCCAGCAGCCCATCGGGCAAATGCCCAGTTTGTCCTACGGGCAGTCGGGGCCTGTTGATGGCATATAGAAAGGATATGTCATCAATGTGTTATAGGTGCAGGTCCCATCTCTGAGGACTCTGGAGAATTAGCCCTGAAACCTCTCTGTTTTGATCAGAGTGGTTGGAGGAACTCTCCCATTGATTTCATTGATGCTAATATTAAAGGGGTTGTCTCACTACATTGGTTCATCTTACCTCAGTCCTGTTTTCTTGGTTTGAATTAAGGGGCGTGTTTACTGGCTTCCACTAGGCTGCAGTAGAAGCCAGGTCTGTAGCTATAGCAACCAGTGCAGAAAGCCTATCAGGATAGATCAAACAGGTCTGTAGCTATAGCAACCAGCGCTGACAGCCTATCAGGATAGATCAAACAGGTCTGTAGCTATAGCGACCTGAGGAGCTGATCCAGCCCATACAAGAGGGGATATCTAGGAATAGGTAGGACAGTGTTAATGGACACATATTGCAAAGTGACTTGTTTTTGCAAGATCTTTAACATGAAAAGCAGTGATCCTTGTAGTGAGACAACCCCTTTAAGGATCAGATAATCCGAAACGCATCAGCATGTCTAGCGCATGTTTAAAGCTGGCTATGGCCATAGTTTATGTGGTGATGTATGGATATACACATGTTCTGAATAAAGCATTGTGGATTTTTTATCATTTACCCTCCTCTGAATATGTCATCAATATGGTAACAGGGGCAGGTCCGACCTCTGGGGTCTCTGGGGAATGAGCCCCGAATCCTCTCCGTTTTAAACAGAGTGGTGGTAGGAACTTTCCCATTGGTTTGAATGGGAGATCCAAGTACAGTGAAGCGCAGATGTGCATGGATGGACAACCCCTTTAACTAATAGACTCTCATATTAGAAAAAAAAACTATGATTTCTGACTAATCTGATACATTTTTGTCAATATTTTAGTATTTTTTAAATATTCTTGGCAATAATTTTTATAGTTTAAGCGATAATCTGTTTATCCCAGAAGACAGAATGATGATGACCTGAACCACCATAAAATGAGATGTATGGGGCCAGTGCACATCTCAGTGATTGCTGCAGTGATCAAAGAGATTTTCCATTGGAGATTGATGTTGATAATTGGACGTAAAGTTGCTCGAGCAGTTGTGTAGTTTGAAATGCTCCAATGGGGACAAATATTTGGAGGGTTCATCAGGTCAGTAGGAGGTTGATATTCACCTTCACAACCTGATTGTCTATGTAGATATGGAAATTAAATGACAGGGTTGTCAACAATGCTTGGCCTATTGAATGGCGATGTAGTCAGGGGCATTGCCATCAGGAACGCAGAGGGCTAGATAAACTTTAACTTTTAAGGCCAATGGGTGAATGTATTTGCCCATTTTGGCTCTTGTTTCCCCTGGATTACATGTTTCGGTTTAAAGTGATATTCACACCAAACACATTGATGGCATTGATGGCCACCTCTGGGACCCATGCCTATCCCCAAAAGGGGCATGGAGAGAATGATCTCAATGTCCCATTGTCCCATTGATCTCAATGAGAGTCCTGAGAGCAGCTGAGCCCTGGTCGGGGGATTGAATGTTCCTTATTTTATTGGCCACCAGCCAATGGGCCACTGTGGTGGTCTCTAATAATTACATTTACTAACAGGCACCAATAATCAACTCCATTGTTGGCCCCAAGAATCAACTCCCCTAGTGGACCCCTAGAATCAACTCCACTGGTGGACCCCGATAATCAACTCCACTGGTGGGCCCCAAGGATCAACTCCATTAGTGGGCGCCCCAAGAGTCAACTCCATTAGTGGGCGCCCCAAGAGTCAACTCCCCTGGTGGGCCCCAAGAGTCAACTCCCCTGGTGGGCCCCAAGAGTCAACTCCACTGGTGGGCCCCAAGAGTCAGCTCCACTGGTGGGCCCCAAGAGTCAGCTCCACTGGTGGGCCCCAAGAGTCAGCTCCACTGTTGGGCCCCAAGAGTCAGCTCCACTGTTGGGCCCCAAGAGTCAGCTCCACTGTTGGGCCCCAAGAGTCAGCTCCACTGTTGGGCCCCAAGAGTCAGCTCCACTGTTGGGCCCCAAGAGTCAGCTCCACTGGTGGGCCCCAAGAGACAACTCCACTGGATGGCCCCTAAAGACAACTCCACTGGTGGGCCCCAAGAGACAATTCCACTGGTGGGCCCCAAGAGACAACTCCACTGGTGGGCCCCAAGAGACAACTCCACTGGTGGGCCCCAAGAGTTATCTCCACTGGTGGACCCCGAGAATCACCTCCACTAGCGGGCCCCAGGCACTACAGTCCGACACTGCATCAACTTCTATAAATGTGTCCTGCTCCTCCTCATTCTCTCTATCTAACACAACATAAGGAGCACAGTAGGACCAGATGCAACCAATAAGCCACTAGTAGTTAAACACCGCTCATCAAAGTAACGATCTGGACCATGACCAGCAGTATTACTAAAGTGCTGTGAGACCTGGGCCGCTCATAGACCACTTCTAATAGTGACTTCTACACAAGCTGAGTAGGTGCAGAACGATATAAACCCAGAGAACGGTTTGGATTCTTTTCACAGGGAAACCCCTTTGATGAGCAGGAATGTCGTCTGTTTCTTGCCATGAACGTGATGAGGACACACTTCTCCACACATGGTCTGCATGGAGGGTGCACATTATATTGTTTATCTGGTAGTTTACTCCACTGTGTTACTTCCTCTCCTCTATTTAGACCTTGAAAAGATTAACGAGGGGACATCAGAGTAGAATTGTCCTAAGACACTGGGGGTTTTCAGGAACTATCACACTAACTAAAGACACAGAGGTCCCAACTGCATCAGGATACAACATTTCTCCATACAATGCTCTTTCCTGGGACATTGTATCTTCATACCGTACTCACCATACAATATCCCACACACTGCTGATCTGCGGCCGATGTGATTGATGGAAGATCCAACCAATTATCAGGAATATTTTACTTGTAAAACCCCTGTATTAGTGCAGTGCATGCAGTGACTGGTGGTTTATAGCGCCTCTCTACAGTACAGTGTGGTACTACATGTCCTGTACTGCTCTTACATGTATTAGTGAGGTGCATGCAGTGATTGGCGGTCTATAGCTCCTCTCTACAGTACAGTGCGGTACTACATTTCCTGTACTGCTCTTACATGTATTAGTGAGATGCATGCAGTTATTGGCGGTCTCTAGCACCTCTCTACAGTACAGTGCGGTACTACATGTCCTGTACTGCTCTTACATGTATTAGTGAGGTGCATGCAGTGATTGGAGGTCTATAGCGCCTCTCTACAGTACAGTGCGGTACTACATGTCCTGTACTGCTCTTACATGTATTAGTGAGGTGCATGCAGTGATTGTCGGTCTATAGCACCTCTCTACAGTACAGTGCAGTTCTACATGTCCTGTACTGCTCTTACATGTATCAGGACAATGCATGCAGTGATTGGTGGTCTATAGCTTCTCTCTACAGTATAGTGTGGTAGTACATGTCCTGTACTGCTCTTACATGTATTAGTGAGGTGCATGCAGGGATTCGAGGTCTATAGCGCCTCTCTACAGTACAGTGCGGTACTATATGTCCTGTACTGCTCTTACATGTACTAGTGAGTGCATGCAGTGATTGGGGTCTATAGCACCTCTCTACAGTACAGTGCGGTACTACATGTCCTGTACTGCTCTTACATGTATTAGTGAGTGCATGCAGTGATTGGCGGTCTATAGCACCTCTCTACAGTACAGTGCGGTACTACATGTCCTGTACTGCTCTTAAATGTATTAGTGAGGTGCATGCAGTGATTGGCGGTCTATAGCTTCTCTCTACAGTACAGTGCGGTACTACATGTCCTGTACTGCTCTTAAATGTATTAGTGAGGTGCATGCAGTGATTAATGGTCTATAGCACCTCTCTACAGTACAGTGCGGTACTACATGTCCTATACTGCTCTTACATGTGTTAGTGAGGTGCATGCAGTGATTGAGGGTCTATAGCGCCTCTGTGTACAGTACAGTACAGTGCAGTACTTCATGTCCTGTACTGGTCTTACATGTATTAGCGAGGTGCATGCAGTGATTGGTGGTCTATAGCGCCTCTCTACAGTACAGTGCGGTACTACATGTCCTGTACTGCTCTTACATGTATTAGTGAGGTGTAGGCAGCGATAGACGGTCTTTAGAGCCTCTCTACAGTACAGTGCAGTACTTCATGTCCTGTACTGGTCTTACATGTATTAGTGAGGTGCATGCAGTGATTGGTGGTCTATAGCATCTCTCTACAGTACAGTGCGGTACTACATGTCCTGTACTGCTCTTACATGTATTAGTGAGGTGCATGCAGTGATTGGTGGTCTATAGCACCTCTCTACAGTACAGTGTGGTACTACATGTCCTGTACTGCTCTTACATGTACTAGTGAGATGCATGCAGTGATTGGAAGTCTATAGCGTCTCCCTACAGTACAGTGCTGTACTACATGTCCTGTACTGCTCTTACAAGGCCAGGATGAGAGGCTCATTTGGGCATCAGGTGCCTGATCCTATTGTACCAACATTCCAGAAAAGGTAAATGTCCCACCTACTGTAAACATATACACAAGCCTGCATGTTTATGGAGGTGTCAGGAACAATGGCTGTTTGTTCGGTTGCCAACTATCTTAAATATAAAGGCCCATTTAGACCATGTTTAGGCCAAAGGGGTGCAGGGAAAAAGCCCAGAAGGCTCCTAATCATGACCTGGGTATGCTTTTATAAATATATGCAGTCATAAACAGTAACTGTATGTTGGGCACCCGAATCAACTCCACTGGTGGGCCCCAAGTATCAACTTCACTGGAGGGCCCCCTGAATCAACTCCACTGGTGGCCCCAAGTATCAGCTTCACTGTTGGGCCCCAAGAATCAACTCCCCTGGTGGCCCCAAGTATCAACTCCCCTGGTGGCCCCAAGTATCAACTTCACTGGTGGCCCCAAGAATCAACTTCACTGGTGGGCCCCAAGAATCATCTCCACTCTTGGGCCCAAAGAATCATCTCCACTCGTGGGCCCCAAGAATCATCTCCCCTGGTGGGCCCAATGAATCATCTCCACTGGTGGGCCCCAAGAATCAGCTCCACTGGTGGCCCCAAAAATCAGCTCCACTGGTGGACCCAAAAATCAGCTCCACTGGTGGCCCCAAGAATCAGCTCCACTGGTGGGCCACAAGAATCATCTCCACTGGTGGGCCCCCTGAATCAACTCCACTGGTGGGCCCCCTGAATCAACTCCACTGGTGGCCCCAAGTATCAGCTTCACTGGTGGGCCCCAAGAATCAACTTCCCTGGAGGCCCCAAGAATCAACTCCCCTGGTGGCCCCAAGTATCAACTTCCCTGGTGGCCCCATGTATCAACTTCACTGGTGGCCCCAATAATCAACTTCACTGATGGCCCCTAGAATCATCTCCCCTGGTGGCCCCAAGTATCAACTTCACTGGTGGCCCCAAGTATCAACTTCACTGGTGGCCCCAAGTATCAACTTCACTGGTGGCCCCAAGAATCAACTTCACTGGCTGGCCCCAAGAATGATCTCCACTCGTGGGCCCCAAGAATCAACTTCACTGGTGGGCCCCAAGAATCAACTTCACTGGTGGGCCCCAAGAATCATCTCCACTCTTGGGCCCAAAGAATCATCTCCACTCGTGGGCCCCAAGAATCATCTCCACTCGTGGACCCAAGAATCAACTTCACTGGTGGGCCCCCTGAATCAACTCCACTGGTGCCCCCAAGTATCAGCTTCACTGGTGGGCCCCAAGAATCAACGCCCCTGGAGGCCCCAAGAATCAACTCCCCTGGTGGCCCCAAGAATCAACTCCCCTGGTGGCCCCAAGTATCAACTTCACTGGTGGCCCCAAGTATCAACTTCACTGGTGGCCCAAGAATCAACTTCACTGGTGGCCCCAAGAATCAACTTCACTGGTGGCCCCAAGTATCAACTTCACTGGTGGCCCCAAGAATCAGCTCCACTGTGGGCCCCAAGAATCAACTTCACTGGTGGGCCCAAGAATCATCGCCACCCGTGGGCCCCAAGAATCATCTCCACTGGTGGCCCCAAATATCATCTCCACTGGTGGCCCCAAGAATCAGCTCCACTGGTGGGCCCCAAGAATCATCTCCACTCGTGGACCCAAGAATCAACTTCACTGGTGGGCCCAGGACACTCCATTTTGACACTGCTTTAGATTCTCCTTTTACCTACAAAATACTACATTGGAGTAAAATGTATAAAGTTTATGTTATAAAGTATATATTAAGGTGCACATGTTAGATTACAGTTGGCAACCATGTGGCTAAGTTGTACATTAGATTGGTGAAACTAACAATCTTACTACCAATATGCCAGACTTAAAGGGGTGCTCCAGTTTAAAAAAAACATTTTCTTCGACCTTCTTGGGAAATTTTGGGTTAATAGACGGGGGATTCCTTTGTTCAGAATCCTCATCTCTTTGCCAGACAGGAGAGAGGGTACCAAGAGCTGCTTTCGCTCTGCGGGACCTTTCCTGTTTTGCATTATATAGACAATCCATTATTTTGAACACTGTGCAATACTTCATTTCCCCTCCGGGAGCGCTATTGGGAAATAAAAACTTACTGCCAGGTTTCCCCACAGATCATAGGTGATCACTGGGGATTCCAGCAGAGGACATTTTGTAATTGGCTCATTACAATGGGCTTCTTCTAATAATTGATAATTTTACAAACCAAATAACTAGCAGATTAGGAATCCATGCTTGCACAAATTGCCGGCCATCATGGTGTAAAATTCTGCAAAATAGTCTAGATTATTAATATTAATATATTAATAGTGTAGATTATTATTATTATTATTGGCAATTTCAATTGACTTTCTTCTGACGTGTTTGACATTTGTATAGACTTCCAAGTGAATACCTTGGACTTTGACATTACTTGATGGTTTATGTCTCTTGGTGCTGTGTACAGAGTCTATTATATGTCATTTTATGATGTTTTTAATATATTGAGACCTATTTCCCCAGGGTCTTCAGCCCAACACATCGCAGAAGGAGTTAGGGGAGCATGGAGTCATTACTGAGCACACCATGGACACCACATCCCATAAATACCTGAGTGAGCTGGACTTGTCAGTGCTGAAGGAAGAAGGCTTCATTCCTACTACCGGTCAGAGCTCATTTCTTGTCCCTGGTTCCATCGGGAAGACAATAAAGAAAGACGAACTGCATAAGAAACCGGGCTGACGGAAGAGAACATCACAACGGAGAAAAAGGACAAAGGTACTGTAGTGACGGGACAGACTGCTGTTGAAAAACTCACTGGCGATATCGTAGACCTTACCAAAAACCTCACCAAACCAAGACCATTGCCAACGCCCATGACGAATGTGTCCTTCAACCCTTTGACAATTACTACAGCACCAGTGGTACACGGACAAGAGACAAGTACAACAATGCCACCTACCTCATCCAAAGATGACTATCCAATCGGGGGTTCAGGAGACTCTGGAGTCCGAAAGGTTAATTATCCTTCAAGCAGAACCATAAAGAAGACAGCTGTCCGAGGGTATCCAGGACCACGTGGTCGTCCAGTGAGTAAGGCAGTGTACCTTCCAAATCAACATTGTCCTGTGGACATCCTATGTGTCTTGTTATAGTGGTCATTGCGGGGAAATTTGTAGCTATCATAGTCAAAAAAACAGCTGACTGTCAGCAACCACATCTATGTCCACCAGCTGCTCAGGTGGTATGGTTTGCAGAAGGGGTTTCTATTTAAAGGGGTTGTCCATGTCCCACAAAAAAAAAAATTATGTTCCTGTGGCCCCATAAAAAAAATATACAGATATCTACATATATGCATAACAATTTATATATTGTTGCTGTTATAAACCTGCAACTTAGTCCTCGCTAGTGGTTTCCAAATTAATTAAAAAATGGATATATGCGCATTATATCAGGGAAGATTGCTGGCTAACATCAGGTTGATTTCAGAAGCAAAGTCCTTTATTTTGGTTAATGCATACAAGTTTTTATACAGCTTGATTTGGAGGTGTGGTAACATTAAAATCATCATCATTACTTCACATTTTGATTACAATTTGCAGTACAATTTGTTAGTTTAATCATAATACAATACAACTGGTTACTTTTAATAAACATATCTTTAATACGTAAGCAGTAACCTTTACATTATCATTGTTTTGTATTACTATTAATTAGTTTGCATCATATCACCTGGTAAATCAGACGGTCCTTACTAAAGTATTTAATTAAAATGAAAAAACAATGCATCTAACCATTGTTTTGAGTATTAAACACTAGGAAAACAGTTTGTTTAGTGTTGGGGGTGGCTAAGGAATCTGGGGGACATCTTAATGGTCCTAGAAGATTCTGGGAATTAAGCAATGGAATGTTACAGTAATCATCTCTGTTGCCATATATACATAAGCAAATGTTTATTATCAGTGACATAGAAAGTGGAGGGACAAAAAGGAACCAATTGGAGAATAGGTGGGCCAATACTTTAGATAAACATAATTCCTCTGTTGGAAATTATGAACAATTTAAGACTGTCTATTACAATACATGTAACATACTCCCCGTTTCAGCGCTGGCTCTCCCCATTCTCCAGTTTACATTGTTCCGAATGAGGACGTCACAGCTGCAGCATCTCATTGGCTCTAGTAAACAGGAGACCAGGGGAGAGCCAGTGCTGAAACGGAAGACCGGATAGACCCAGGGCTAGAAACAGAGGAGCGGAGGAAGGGGAGTATAATGTTTTTGCCGTTTTTATGGGGTTCTAGGAGCATAATATTTTTTTAGGACATGGACAACCCCCTTTTTAACATTAGGACTTTAACTGACTATAAGGTTTGGGTTAAACCTAGATATTTCGTAGCAAAATCCCTAAGATCTGGTGACATTCGCTGCTTTTAGAAACTAATGCCTGGGGTTCGCTATAAGGGTATGTTCACACGGCTTATTTGCGGGGTGTAATTACGCCCCGCAATTACTGCGTGTGGACAGGGGCGGGAAGGGAGCGGGGGGGCCGGCACTTCGCCGGCCCGTTGACTTTCATTACCAGCGGCGCATATACGTATTCACATGTCACTTATCTCCCCCCGCGGCGGATTCGCCGAGCAGGAAGAGGAGACGTAATCCATAGTTCTCTATGAGATCTGTGGATTACCGTAATGACTCGGACGTATTCCAGACATAATTTGCGCACTACGGCGCGTAATTACGGACTGAAATACGGCCCATTTTAAGCCGTGTGAACATAGCCTAAGGGTATGCTCACATGGCTTAAAATGCCGCATATTTCGGTGCGCATTTTGCCGCGTATGGTGCTTTATATGCAATTACGGTAATTCATGGTTCTCATAGAGAGCTATGGATTACGCGTTGTCCCCCAGGCGTTCAGTACGATCGTATTGTACGCGCGGGGGGAGAATTGACATGTCAATTGTTAGCGGTGAATACACGCCACTAACAATGCATGTCTATGGGGCCGCCGCGGCCCCCCCCCCACCTCCCCCCCCCCGTGCATTGGAATTACAGGCTGATCATCGCATGGTTCCAAAACATGCGGCGTATTGTGGCGCATCCTATACACGCCCCAATAAGCCGTGTGAACATACCCCAAGCTAAAAAAAAAATCTCAGGCAATGCATCTTTAATCTCTCCCTGCCAGGTTTAAAAAAATCATACATGATCTTTTTACACCTCGGCCTGTAACAACCGTACGGGGGGCGTCCTCTGCGTCTAGAGGAAAGAAGGCTTCACCATCATCACAGATTAGGATTCTTTACTGTTAGAGCGGTGACACTATGGAGCTCACTGCCACAAGAGGTTGTGATGGGGGATTCCTTACTGTTGGAGCGCTGACACTGTAAAACCTAGGGGCACAAGAGTTTATGATGGGGGATTCTTTATTGTTAGAGCGGTGACACTATGGAGCTTGCTGCTACAAGAGGTTGTGATGGGGGATTCTTTACTGTTAGAGTGATGACACTATGGAGCTTGCTGCTACAAAAGGTTGTGATGGGGGATTCTTTACTGTTAGAGTGGTGACACTATGGAGCTTGCTTCTACAAAAGGTTGTGATGGGGGATTCTTTACTGTTCGAGCGGTGACACTATGGAGGTTGCTGCTACAAAAGGTTGTGATGGGGGATTCTTTACTGTTCGAGCGGTGACACTGTAAAGCCCAGGGGCACAAGAGGTTGTGATGGGGGGGATTCTTTACTGTTTGAGCGGTGACACTGTAAAGCCCAGGGGCACAAGAGGTTGTGATGGGGGGATTCTTTACTGTTCGAGCGGTGACACTGTAAAGCCCAGGGGCACAAGAGGTTGTGATGGGGGGATTCTTTACTGTTTGAGCGGTGAAACTGTAAAGCCCAGGGGCACAAGAGGTTGTGATGGGGGGATTCATTGACCAAGTTCATGAAGGGCTTAGATTTCTTTCTTAAAAAAATGCAATATTACAGGATATGTGGATTAGATTCTGGAGACAGGAAATTGAGTCGGGAAGGAACTTGTCCTCTTGTATGGGACAATATAATTGACGTCCACCTCATAGGGTAGATCAACATATTAGGATTATAGGTTGGACTCAATGGACCTGTGTATGTTTCCAACTTTATCTATTAAGTTACTATGTTACAAAGGTCTCCAAAGGGAAACATTGAAATTCAGCGTTGTTATGCCGCAATTTCCATGTATATTACTAGCACAGTTGTGATGTCACTTCCTGTGTCTGCCATGTCATAGGAAGTGTTCATGTTGGAAGTCTAGCAAACATGCACAAAGACCACAACGACAATTAAGAAGTGCTAAGGCCTGGATCACATCAGCGTCGGGGGTAACGTTCGGAGCCTCCGACACGGAATTCTGTCAAAGATTATGGAAAAAAAATAGTGCAACATGCGCTCCGGGACTCCAGGACGGAAACCTATTGACCTATTTATAGTCAATGAGGTCCATTGAAAGCTATTAGTATCCATCATTTAACAGACCTGGCAAAACCTCTGCGCTGGAACCTACGGCGGGGCTGTGAAGCAGGCCGGAGCCAAGGTTCTTATCGCACATTGTGATCAAATTGTGTAAGCCCATTTACCACATCAAAGGAACCACATCAAATGGGACCCTATACTAATAGAGTCAGCTCTATTGGGGCCAAAGACGCCAATGCATTCTTGGCAATGAGATCAATCTATATTAATTACAAGCACCTCGGGCAAATGGGAGGATTGCAGGACAAAGATGGAGGCAGGCACAATTCCAATTTCAATGTGCAAAAAGACAAAAGGCCTAGGTATGAAAACTGTCTAGCGGTAAGACTGTCTTTGATGCCGATAGCAATCAATCAGAGCTCATAGCAACCAATCAGATCCCATAGCAACCAATCAGAGCTCATAGCAACCAATCAGAGCTCATAGCAACCAATCAGAGCTCATAGTGACCAATCAGAGCTCATAATAACCAATCAGAGCCCATAGCGACCAATCAGATGCCATAGCGACCAATCAGAGCCCATAGCCACCAATCAGAGCCCATAGCCACCAATCAGAGCTCAGCTTTCATTTCATATTTTGCTCTGGAAAAATAAAAGCTGAGCTCTGATTGGTTGCTATGGGCTCTGTTTGGTTGCTATGGGCTCTGATTGGTTGCTATGAGCTCTAATTGTTTGCTATTGGCTCATTGGTTATTATGAGCTCATAGCAACCAATTAGAGCTCATAGCAACCAATCAGCCCATATCATGCTATGAGCCCCGATTGGTTGCTATGAGCTCCGATTGATTGGTTGATATGGGCTCTGATTGGTTGCTATGAGCGCCAATTGGTTGCTATGGGCTCTGATTGGTTGCTATGAGCTCTGGTTGGTCTCTATGAGCTCTGATTGGTTGCTATAGGCTCTGATTAGTTGCTATGAAGTCTGATTGGTTGCTATGGGCTCTGATTTCTATGGGCTCTGATTGGTCCCTATGGGGTCTGATTGGTCTCTATGGGCTCTGATTGGTCGCTATGGGCTCTGATTGGTGGCTATGGGCTCTGATTGGTTACTATGGGCTCTGATTGGTGGCTATGAGCTCTGATTGGTGGCTATGGGCTCTGATTGGTGGCTATGGGCTCTGATTGGTGGCTATGGGCTCTGATTGGACACTATGGGCTCTGATTGGACACTATGGGCTCTGATTGGTCGCTATGGGCTCTGATTGGTTGCTAGGGGCTCTGATTGGTTGTTATGAGCTCTAATTGGTTGCTATGAGCTCTGATTGCTGTGGGCTCTGATTGGTCGCTATGGGCTCTGATTGGTGGCTATGGGCTCTGATTGGTGGCTATGGGCTCTGATTGGTGGCTATGGGCTCTGATTGGTCGCTATGGGCAACAAAGACCGTCTACTGCTAGACAGTTTTTATACATAAGGCCTAAAGTTCATATATCCAAACAATTGTCTGTGAAGTGCTGCTGTACTTCTGGTGCATGGTTTTTCCTTGCATTTTGGCCTCCGCAGTATACTACTATCATGTGGAGGCTCATATGCAAATAAGAAGCATGTACCAGAAGCACAGCAGCGCTTCACAGGCGCTAAGACATACGCAGACATGGCATTTCTGGAATATTTGGAATTCCATTACTGTGATCTTTGCTACATGCATAAATATGAGGTTTTTAGGGCACATTTTGATCAGATTGCAAGAGCCCATCTACAACTTCAAAGTGACCTCATCAGATGGGATCTACTCTAAGGCTATGTCTCCCCTGCAGTGGACAAAAAATGACCTGAAAACGAATGACTAAAAACGTTCATGAAACTGAGTTTTCTGTCCACTGCCTGTCAAAAGCAGCTGAAAAAACGTCAGTTTTTTGGCGCGTTTTTCATTTTTTGTCCGCGTTTTTCATTTTTTTGGAGCGTTTTTTGGCGCGTCTTTGCTCTGCTTTTTAATGTATTCACAAATTAAGCCATTGGATGTAAGCTACACCCTACAGGTGGAGATAACATGTTAAGTAGTCACTTCCTTTAGATCACTGTAGCCATTTTGAGCACATTGTCCTTTGTGTGCTGCTGCTGCGTGTTATTACTTTATTACATTTTTCACCAGATTCTTGCACCAAAAGCCACAAAAACCCACATTATCTTTCCAGACAGCAAGATAACTGGATTAGCGTCAAAATCTGTAAAGAAAAGGATTTTAGCGGCAAAATCCCAAAAAACGCATTATTGCGCCAAATTCCGTAAAAAAAAATATTTTTAGTGTCAGAAACGAGATCACTTTATTAGCGGCAAAACTTGTAAAGATACGGATTTTAGCACCAAAATCCGTAAAAAATTTAACCTGGCGCCGAAATCCATAAAAAACGTATTTTTTTGCTTCAAAAGCTGGATCGCTTTATTAGCGCCAAAATCTGTAAAGATACGGATTTTGGCGGCGAAATCCATAAAAAAACTTATTTTTTGCGTCAGAAGCGAGATAACTTCATTAGCGCCAAAATATGTTCAGTAAAGGATTTTAGTGGCAAAATCCGTAAAATAACGGATTATGGCACCAAAATCCGTAAAAAAAAAACGTATTTTTGGCTTCGGGGGCGAGATAACTTTATTAGCGCCAAAATATGTTAAGAAAAGGATTTTAGCACCAAAATCCGTAAAAAAAAATGGATTCTGACGCCAAAATCCTTAAAAAACGTATTTTTAGCGAAAAATATATGAATTGCGCAAAAATCGTTAGCGGCCAAAGCATGATCATTTTATTACAAAAGGTACAAACAAGGACACATCAGACACTTTTAAGCAAATTTGATCAGATATAACCTTTGTTACACCCACTATAGGTGGGACTTGGGTTTCCTGGGAGGGTTTTCATTGAAAAATCGCGGCAAAAAACACGGCAACAGACGTCGGGCGCTTTCCATAGACTCCTGTAGTAAATTTTCTGCCCGGCTCTGCCGTTTTTTAGAACATTTTGGGCAAAATAGACCGTAAAAAAAAACGAGCGAAAAAAGAACTCAGTGTAGACGAAGAGGAGGGTTTTTACAATAGAAGCCTATGGGAGATGATTACAGTCGCTTTTCCAGCGTTTTTAGAAAAACGCTGAAAAAACGTCCATTTTTCTGTGCAGTGTAGACAGAGCCCAATAGATTCACTCTAGCACCGACCTGCAGACGAGTCATAGGGCACAAGCATCACTGCAACAACACGGGCGTTTCTGCGCTGTAGTAAACTCCTCGACACCTGAACGTGGCTGCAGGAGTAACTTGAAGCTTCTGGGCCCTACTGCAAGTAGTGAAATGGGGCCCCTGTGCCATTGACAATGCTGTGGCAGGGGGGGTTTTACCCTGAAACACTGCAGAGTTTAAGGGTAAAACATCCGGTGAAGTTGGGCCAGGTACGGGGAGAAGCCGCCACAGTCGGTAGAGATAAGTCCGATGTGTGGTTTGTCTTCGCCCCCTCAGCTACACTGACTGCTCGCTGCCTATAGGCAAACATGGGAGAGAGCGGTCAGTTCGGGCTCTCCCTGTACCCGGCCCAACTTCACCGGGTGTTTTACCCTGAAATGTTGCCGAATTTCATGGTTAGAACTGGATAACCTGCAGCTATTTCAGGCCAACATCCAGGCAGCATAAAGTGGCCTGAACTTTTTAGGGATAGAGCGGACAGGTAAGGGGGAGATCGACATGAGTTGTAGTTTTATAACAAGGGTCAAATCCACCACAAAATCCAAGTCTTAGCTTTTTTTTTTAAAGATATAGTTGGCCTTGGACATGAAAAGATTCCCCATAAATAGTTTGATCAAAGGGCAACTAGCCTTCTCCCTGAAAAGAAGCCCCTGGCCTTTCATGCCCATTAGCTTACTGTTCCCAGGATCTCGCCATGCTCAGGAGCCCATCATGCCAAGGAGTTTAGCATTCCCAGGACCTCACCATGCCCGTGAGTTTACCAATCCCAGGACCTCACCATGCACACGATAATAACAATCCCACGACCTCACCATGCCCAGGAGTTTACCATTCCCAGGACCTCACCATGCCCAGGAGCTAACAAATCCCAGGACCTCACCAAGCCCAGGAGCTTACCAATCCCAGGACCTCACCATGCACAGGAGTTTACCATTCCCAGGACCTCACCATGCCCGGGAGCTCACCAATCCCAGGACCTCACCATGCCCGGGAGCTTACCATTCCCAGGACCTCACCATGCCCAGGAGTTTACCATTCCCAGGACCTCACCATGCCCAGGAGTTTACCATTCCTAGGACCTCACCATGCCCAGGAGATTACCATTCCCAGGACCTCACCATGCCCAGGAGCTTACCAGTCCCAGGACCTCACCATGCACAGGAGTTTACCATTCCCAGGACCTCACCATGCCCAGGAGTTTACCATTCCCAGGACCTCACCATGCCCAGGAGTTTACCATTCCCAGGACCTCACCATGCCCCGGAGCTTACCACTCCCAGGATCTCACCATGCCCAGGAGCTTACCATTCCCAGGACCTCACCATGCCCAGGAGATTACCAATCCCAGGATCTCACCATGCCCAGGAGTTTACCATTCCCAGGACCTCACCATGCCCAGGAGTTTACAATCCCAGGATCTCACCATGCCCAGGAGTTTACCATTCCCAGGACCTCACCATGCCCAGGAGTTTACCATACCCAGGACCTCACCATGCCCAGGAGTTTACCATTCCCAGGACCTCACCATGCCCAGGACCTCACCATGCCCAGGGGCTCACCATGCCCAGGACCTCACCATTCCCAGGACCTCACCATGCCCAGGAGTTTACCAATCCCAGGACCTCACCATGCCCGGGAGCTTACCAATCCCAGGACCTCACCATGCCCAGGAGTTTACCAATCCCAGGACCTCACCATGCCCGGGAGCTCACCAATCCCAGGACCTCACCATGCCCAGGAGGTTACCATTCCCAGGACCTCACCAGGCCCCGGAGCATACCCATCCCAGGATCTCACCATGCCCGGGAGGGTACCCATCGCAGGACCTCACCATGCCCAGGAGGTTACCAATCCCAGGATCTCACCATGCCCTGGAGTTTACCAATCCCAGGACCTCACCATGCCCGGGAACTTACCAATCCCAGGACCTCACCATGCCCGGGAGCTTACCAATCCCAGGACCTCACCATGCCCGGGAGATTACCAATCCCAGGACCTCACAATGCACGGGAGTTTACCAATCCCAGGACCTCTCCATGCCCGGGAGTTTACCAATCCCAGGAACTCGCCATGCCCGGGAGCTTACCAATCCCAGGACCTCACCATGCCCGGGAGCTTACCAATCCCAGGACCTCACCATGCCCAGGACCTCACCATGCCCGGGAGCTTACCAATCCCAGGATCTCCCCATTCCCGGGAGCTTACCAATCCCAGGACCTCACCATGCCCGGGAGCTTACCAATCCCAGGATCTCCCCATTCCCGGGAGTTTACCAATCCCAGGATCTCGCCATGACTGGGTGCTTACCAATCCCAGGATCTCGCCATGCCCAGGAGCCCACAATTCCCAGGAGCTGTGCAGGAGCTTACCATGCTCAGAAGCTCCCGGGGTGCTCACAATATCCAGGGGCTCACCATGCCCTGGAGTTTACCATTCCCAGGACCTCACCATGCCCAAGAGTTTACCAATCCCAGGACCTCGCCATGCCCAGGACCTCACCATGCCCAGGACCTCACCATGCCCAGGAGTTTACCAATCCCAGGACCTCGCCATGCCCAGGACCTCACCATGCCCAGGACCTCACCATGCCCTGGAGTTTACCAATCCCAGGTCCTCGCCTTGCCCTGGACCTCACCATGCCCAGGATCTCGCCATGCTCAGGAGCCCATCATGCCCAGGAGTTTAACATTCCCAGGACCTCACCATGCCCGGGAGCTTACCAATCCCAGGACCTCACCATGCCCGGGAGCTTACCAATCCCAGGATCTCGCCATGCCCAGGAGTTTACCATTCCCAGGACCTCACCATGCCCGGGAGCTTAACAATCCCAGGATCACGCCATGCCCAGGAGCCCACAATTCCCAGGACCTCACCATGCTCGGGAGTTTACCAATCCCAGGACCTCACCATGCCCGGGAGTTTACCATTCCCAGGACCTCACCATGCCCAGGAGTTTACCAATCCCAGGATCTCACCATGCCCAGGGGCTCACCATGCCCAGGACCTCACCATGCCCGGGAGCTTACCATTCCCAGGACCTCACCATGCCCGGGAGCTTACCAATCCCAGGATCTCACCATGCCCGGGAGTTTACCAATCCCAGGATCTCGCCATGCCCAGGAGCTTACCATGCTCAGAAGCTCATCATATCCAGGATCTCGCCATGCCCAGGAGTTTACCAATCCCAGGACCTCACCATGCCCAGGGGTTAACCATTTCCACGAACTCACCATGCCCAGGAGCTTAACATATCCAATAGCTCATCATGCACAGGAGATAAACAATCCCAGGTGCACACCCTGCCCAGGTGCCAATCATGCCCAGGAGCTTAACATTTCTAGGATGTCACCATACTTAGGAGGTTACTATTCCCAATACCTCCCCATGCCCAGGAGCACACAATTCCCAGGAGCTTTGCAGGAGCTCACCATGCCCAGGGGCTCCCCATGTCCAGGGGCTCAACATGTCCATGGGGCTCACCATGCCCAGGAGCTCACCATGCTAAAGGGCCCATCATTCCCCAGGGGCTCACCATGCCCAGGAGCTCACCATGCCCAGGAGCTCACCATGTCCAGGAGCTCACCATGCTAAAGGGCCCATCATTCCCCAGGGGCTCACCATTCCCAGGCTCTCACCATGCCCATGAGCTCACCATGTCCATGAGATCACCATGCTAAAGGGCCCATCATTCCCCAGGGGCTCACCATGCCCAAGGGCTCACCATGCCCAGGGGCTCACCATGCTAAAGGGCCCATCATTCCCCAGGGGCTCACCATGCCCAGGGGCTCACCATGCTACCCAGGGGCTCACCATGCCCAGGAGCTCACCATGTCCAGGGGCTCACCATTCCCCGGGGGCTCACCATGCCCAGGAGCTCACCATGTCCAGGGGCTCACCATTCCCCAGGGGCTCACCATGCCCAGGGGCTCACCATGCCAAGGCGCACACCATGCCCCTGGGGCTAACCTTGCCCAGGGGCTCGCCATGCCCAGGAGCTCACCATGTCCAGGGGCTCACCAGGCCCAGGGGCTCACCATGCTAAAGGGCCCATCATTCCCCAGGGGCTCACCATGCCCAGGAGCTCACCATGCTAAAGGGCCCATCATTCCCCAGGGGCTCACCCTGCCCAGGAGCTCACCATGCCCAGGGGCTCACCATGCTAAAGGGCCCATCATTCCCCAGAGGCTCGCCATGCCCAGGAGCCCACTGGGTGATTCCCCAACTCCCTTGTGGGTCCAAGCCTGACCTTTAATGACTTCTTAATAACTTACCATCATATAAAACGGTGTCCTGGTTGCAGAATGTATGTAATACATAGGGAGGTCCCATCCAAGCCTAGGACCTTGCAGCACGAGATGCACCGCTGGCATTTCCAGGATTTTAACATTATCTTTCATGGAGAACCCGCAGCATAACTGAAACATACAGCTCATTGGTCTCAACAGTCACCAGCTGTTTATTCATGTAAAGTTTCCCATCTCAGATAAAATCACTAATTCAACCTGCACATCCTATGTAGTCCTGGAGGAGGCAATGTAAACACTGACCTCCGGAGGACAGGAGAGAGAATACAGCACGTTTTATACAGAATGGGCTGCCCTCTATACCCCCTACCCAAGTTACCCTAATGTCCGATCCTACAGGCATACATACAGCAGACGTCAATGGCTTCAGGATACAATGTCTCCATACAATGCTCTTTCCTGTAACATTGTATCTTGTAACCACATTCACCATACAATGTCCCAGACACTGCTGATCTGCGGCCGATGTGATTGATGGAAGAGCCAAGCGATTAGCAGGAACATTTTACTTGAAGACCCAAGTAACTAGTGAGGTGCATGCAGTGATTGGCGGTCTATAGCACCTCTCTACAGTACAGTGCGGTACTACATGTCCTGTACTGCTCTTACATGTATTAGTGAGGTGCAGGCAGTGATTGGTGGTCTATAGCTCCTCTCTACAGTACAGTGCGGTACTACATGTCCTGTACTGCTCTTACATGTATTAGTGAGGTGCAGGCAGTGATTGGCGGTCTATAGCGCCTCTCTACAGTACAGTGCGGTACTACATGTCCTGTACTGCTCTTACATGTATTAGTGAGGTGCAGGCAGTGATTGGCGGTCTATAGCGCCTCTCTACAGTACAGTGCGGTACTACATGTCCTGTACTGCTCTTACATGCATTAGTGAGGTGCAGGCAGTGATTGGTGGTCTATAGCACCTCTCTACAGTACAGTACGGTACTACATGTCCTGTACTACTCTTACATGTATTAGTGAGGTGTATGCAGTGATTGTCAGTCTATAGCGCCCCTCTACAGTACAGTGCAGTATTACATGTCCTGTACTGCTCTTACATGTATTAGTGAGGTGCATGCAGTGATAGTGGTTTATAGTGCCTCTCTACAGTACAGTGCGGTACTACATATCCTGTACTGCTCTTACATGTATCAGTGAGGTGCATGCAGTGATTGGTGGTCTATAGGGCCTCTCTACAGTACAGTGTGGTACTACATGTCTTGTACTGCTCTTACATGTATTAGTGAGGTGCATGCAGTGATTGGCAGTCTATAGCTCCTCTCTACAGTACAGTGCGGTACTACATGTCCTGTACTGCTCTTACATGTATTAGTGCAGTGCATGCAGTGATTGGTGGTCTAGTAGCGCCTATCTACAGTACAGTGTGGTACTACATGTCCTGTTCTGCTCTTACATGTATTAGTGAGGTGCATGCAGTGATTTGTGGTCTATAGCGCCTCTATACAGTACAGTGCGGTTCTACATGTCCTGTACTGGACTTACATGTATTAGTGAGGTGCATGCAGTGATTGGGGGTCTATAGCGCCTCTCTACAGTACAGTGCGGTACTAAATGTCCTGTACTGCTCTTACATGTATTAGGAGGTCAGGCAGGTTTTTGGGTCAAAAGCCCTCTCTACAGTACAGTCGGTATTCAGTCCTGCTGCCTTTTCAGTGCCAAATAGCCCCCTTTTTTGGGCAAAGGGGGGGCCCCATTTTCTTTTTTTTGTACATTTGTATAAATCCAAACCCAAAGAAGCTCCTTTCCAGCTTTCAGCAGCTCTATCTAATGTTATATGGAAGGACACACTTTATCAGGATAAGTATCTTCAGAACCAATTCCTAGTTTTTCCCCATTAGGTCCTCAACAATGGTCGCTCGCACCAAAACCTATTGTTGTTTTAGGGAGTGAATATAAGTAAATTTATCATGAAATATTATTTTCCCCCATTTTCTAGGGGTGCCTGGGCGCCGGTTTTCCCGGCCCCAAAAGATAAGGGAGTAAAAATCTGCAAAAGGGGCCCAACATGACGGGGGCTTCTGGGGGGTGGAAAAGGGCCTACTGCCAAAAGAAAAAGGGGATTCGATTTTTTCAGATTTGTGTTGGATGATTCATTGTCACTAAACCTGTTGAATCTTTTTAAAGGGGGATCCTGGTGTGATGGGACGTATGGGAATGACGGGGAATCCTGGGCCCCGCGACCCCGGGGACCCACGACTGAAAAGGAGCAACCCCCCGAGACTGGGGACATTTTCCCAATCAGTCAACTCTACCCTTAAATTGCCTAAAAAGAATTTAAAGTACCCCCTAAAACCCCTATGAATTAATTTTGGTTTTTACTTACGGGGTGTAAATCCTTGCTTCTTCAGAAGATGCTCACCTCTTATCAGGCCTGATCTGTCCTCCTATTCCATCTGCAATTGTTTCCGCTTTTTTATAGTGGGGTGTTCATGTTTTTTTATACAAATTTATGGGTCCAACAGTCAGGCATAGCTGAAGATGGGCCCCCAAAATAAACTCCACTGGGGCCCAAAACCCTCTCCACTGTGGGCCCAAAACCACTACTGGTGGAAACCCCCAAAAATCACTCCACTTGGACCCCAAAAATCATCTCCCCGGTGGACCCCAAGAATCACTCCCTGGGGGACCCCCAAAAAATCCCTCCCCTGGTGGGAAACCCCCAAAAAACATCTCCCTGGGGGGGTCCCAAGAAACATCTCCCTGGTGGGGCCCAAAAATCAATCCCGGGGGTCCCAAAAAATCATCTCCATGGGGAGTTCCCCCCAAAAACACTCCACTGGGGCCCCAAGAATCCTCCACGGGGGGCCCCAAGAATCACTCCCGGGGGGCCCAAGAACATTCCACGGTGGGGCCCCAAGAACAGTTCCACTGGGGGGGCCCCAAGAATCATTCCACTGGTGGGCCCCAAGAAATCAGTTTCCACTGGTGGGCCCCAAGAATCAGCTCCACTGGTGGGCCCCAAAATCCCAAAAAATCCACTGGGGGGGCCCCAAAAATTACTCCCTGTCGGCCCCAGTACCAACCCACTTGGTGGGGCCCCAAAAACCAACCCACTGGGGGCCCCCCCAAATACCAAATCCACTGGGGGGCCCCGGAACACTCCACGGGGGCCCCAAAATCACCCACGGGCCCCAAAATTTTCCCGCTCCCCCGGTGGGCCCCAAAACCAAACTCACGGGGGCCCCAAGAATCAATTGCTGGGGCCCCAAAAAATCCCTTTTTTCCCTGGGGGGCCCCCCAAAAATCACTCCACTGGGGGGCCCCAAAAAAACAGCTCCACGGTGGGCCCCAAGAAACCGCCCACTGGTGGGCCCCAAGAACAACTCCACTGGGCCCCAAGATTTAGCTCCCTGGGCGTCCCCAAGTACCAAACCCATGGTGGGGCCCCAATACCAACTCCACTGGGGGCCCCAAGTACCAACCCACTCTGGCCCCAAGAACCAACTGCAACGGTTCCCCCAAGTCTTCAGGGGGCCCCAAAATCAAAACACTGGGGGCCCCAAAATCAACTGCACTGGGGGGCCCCAAAACTACTCCACTGTGGGCCCCCAAAATCAACCCATGGTGGCCCCAAAAATCACTCCCTGGGGGCCCCCCAAAAATCTACCTTTTTGGCCCCAAAATCTACTCCACTGGGGGCCCCAAGAATAATCTCCACGGTGGCCCCAATATCCCCCTCCTTTTGGGGGCCCCAAAATTTTAAAAACCCAGGTGGGCCCCAAGAATCAAATCAAAAAACAATAATTTTTACTGAATCTGTCAGCTGGGTTTTCCTTTTAAAATTTTTTGAAGCACACACCGACTTCAACACTGATTGGACAAGTCATACTTTCTGGTTTAAACCCCTACAGATTATAAAAAAGTCCCGGGGAATAAAGAGGAATACATAACACAGCAAAGACCCAAAAGTTATTTCATGGGAAACACAAGTATTTACTAAAGCAGACCTATCAGGAGCGGCCACAGCCCCTCTGTAATCTAGTGCTGTCACCTTGTGGGTGTCGTACCAATGACTGTTTTGTTTCTTCTCTTCCAGCAAACATCCTTCTATCAGCTGCTGCATGCCGGCTGGCCTGTGAGTGTGCCCTCCGTTATCACAAGTGGCCTGACCCCTTGGTACAAGGGACCCTCATTTGTCCTAGTTTTCCCCATGGGGAAATTATGATATAAAATAGAACAATTCTACCCTAGATTCATTGTACTTTCCTCATAGTCACTTCCTCTTCCGAAAACTGGTTCTGTAGGGAGTTATCAGCCGACTTCTTCTTAGGCTATGTTCACACGGCTTATTTCGGGGCGTATTTACGGACGTATTTACGTCCGCAAATACGTCCCGAAATACGTTTCAAATACGTGTCACAAAGTGTGTCTCGTATTTCGGGTCGTAAATACAATCCCCATTCTTTACTATGGGGATTTATGTTGCAAAATACGCCTCAATAATGACAGGGACTTAATTTTAACGATCGTATTTACGGACGTATTTACGCCCGCAAATACGTTGCGAAAATACGCCTCGTGTGAACAACGAGGCGTATTTTACATTGGAATCAATGCTAATCTATTTATTCATTATTTGAAACGTATTTCGGGACGAATGTGCGGCCATAATTACGTCCGTAAATCCGCCCCGAAATAAGCCGTGTGAACATAGCCTAAGTGTTGCCCTCAAGCTTCCAACAAACAAAACCAATGCAGGAAGGAGCGGAGTATACTGCTGTCAACGGAGGGTTTACTACCAGATTAAGAATCCCTTTAAATTACATGGTCACTAGCCTTATATATAGAATTTACTACTAGTAGTAGTTCTATAACACACAGTTGAAACCAGAAGTTTCCATCCAATATGTAAGAAGCCCCATCTGCAGGTTTTTCTCCCCTCTACAAGAAGCCCCATCTGCAGGTTTTTCTCCCCTCTATAAGAAGCCCCATCTGCAGGTTTTTCTCCCCTCTATAAGAAGCCCCATCTGCAGGTTTTTCTCCCCTCTATAAGAAGCCCCATCTGCAGGTTTTTCTCCCCTCTATAAGAACCCCCATCGCGGGTTTTTCTCCCCTCTATAAGAAGCCCCATCGCAGGTTTTTTCCCCTCTATAAAACCCCATCTGCGTTTTTCTCGCTCTCCTGAATAAAATCAAAAAAACCTTCCCGGTTTTTGGGTCAATCGAACCAAAATTTATTTCAAAATTTGAAAATGCCAAAAAAATAGAGAGAAAATTTTTAAGCCATTTTATTATTTTTTTACTAAAGTAAAAAATTTCTGCACGGGATTACTTGGCTTTACACAATTTGGGGGCCCCCCTAGATGAGGTCAGGTCTTTTTAATAATTTTTGGTTTCCCTAATTGCCCCAAATGGGGGGGGTTTTCTGATTTCATTCAAAGTGGAAAAACCTGCAATGGATTTTTTTATATGGGTAGGGAAATTCGGTTTTCAACTGTAGCTGCCTTTTGACACCGTCAAACCCTTCAAATGGAAAGAACACAGCACTCCCTTTTTACGGGGAACCCCCAAGAACAGAATGGAAACCGTCCCCTGTATGGGAACCCCATAAACAGAAGGAAGCACAGCGCCCCCTGACGGGAATCCATAGAACAAAATGGAAAACACAGCACCCCCTTACTGGAAAAACCCCAAAACAAAAACACACGCCCCCCCTTACGGGGAAACCCCCATAAACAAATGGAAGAACCAGTGCTCCCTGTACTGGAACTCCCATAAAACAGAATGGAAGAACACAGCGCTCCCTTACTGGGAACCCCCCTAGTCAGGAGGGAAAAACCAACTCCCTGTAGGGGAAACCCATAGAAAAAAATGGAGAAAACACAGCGTTTCCCCTGGGGAACCCCCAAAAACAAAAATGGAGAGAACACAGGTTCCCCTAGTACTGGAACCCCATAAACAAAGGAAGAAAAAACGTCCCCTGAAACGGGAATCCCTTTAGAAAAATGGAGAAAATACATGCCCCCCGTACTGGGAATCCAAGAATAGAATGGAGAAACACACGTTCCCTGTACGGGAACCCCATAGAATGAATGAGGGAACACAGCGCCCCCCCCTTACTGGAAACCCCAAACGGGAAGAGAACCCGAGCTCCCCTGTACGGGGAAAACTCCCAAAAAAGAAATGAGAGAACACAGCGCCCCCATGTACGGGAACCCCCAAAAAAAAAAAAGGGAGAAACCACCCCCCCCCCCTGTACGGGGAATCCCATAAAAAAAAAATGGAGAGAACCCAAAAAACGCTCTCCTGTACGAACCCCCATAAAACAGAAGGGGAGAAAAAACAGTGCTCCCCGAGGGGAACTCCCAAAGAAACAGAATGAAGAAACCAGCGCTTCCCTGAAATGGGAACTCCCAAAAAACTAAAGGGAAAGGGCACAGCGCCCCCCCAGCAGGGGAAAATCCCATAAAAAAGGGAGAAACAAAAAGCTCCCTGTTTTAAAAAATCCCTAAAAACAAATAAAACACAGCCCCCCTGTACAAAACCCCCCATAAACAGAAGGAGAAAAAACACAGCCCCCCCATCCCCAAAACCCCCATAAATAAATGGAAGAACACAGCCTTCCCTGTACGGGGAACCCCATAGAACAGAAGAGAGAACACACCCCGCTCCCATGTACTGGAACTCCCATAGAACGAAGGGAAAGAGAACAAAAACCTCCCCTTACGGGGAACTCCCAAGAACGAAGGGAGAAAACATGCCCCCCTGAAAACGGGAACCCAAATAGAATAAAATGGAAAAAAAGCTTTTCCCTGTACGGGGATTTTTCCCATAGAACTGAAAAGGAGAACACAGCGCTCCCCACACGGGGAACCCCCATAAACAGAAGGGAGAGAACATAACGCCCCTTTAAAAAGGAACTCCATAAAAACAAAAAAAAAAACACAGTGCTCCCCGTACTAAAAACTCCCATAAAACAGAATGGAGAAACACGCGCTCCCCATAGGGGAACTTTTCAAAACGAATGGAGAGAATACATTCTGCCTGTACGGGGAAAATCCCATAGAACAGAATTTAAAAAAACAACCCGGGGGCCTTGTACTGGAACCCCCAAAAACGAATGGAGAATAAACAACATATTTATATATACATTTATACACACAAACATATATAAATACATATTTAAATACACACATACGTATATACAGTATATATACACACACCCATCTAGAAACCAATTTGTTGCACCCATTATAATAAAACCAGTGATATCCCTTAAGACACCCAAGTGTCACCGTCTTATTTCATTGCAGCAATGGTTCAATGGGTTTTTGTGTATAAATACTATATACCCATTAAAAAGCTATTTACAAGTCCCCGCGGTTAAAAACGGCTGACCCGCGGGGTTTGTACGGGGGCGCACATTTTTGGGTCACGTTATTTTTTTTAAATTCCACGTTACATCCTTCTTGTACAGTAAAAATATAGGTATTTACACCCCTGTAAAAACCCTCAGAAAACCTGTTGCCCCCTACACCCCCCTATCCCGAGTTGTGCAAAATTTATAAAATAAAATAATAATCTCTTTCTTTAATACCCCGGGGCAATTCCGTGCACTTTTATTTAGGGGATAAGGTACAGAAAATGAAAACATTAACAATAAAAACTACTTACGATCAAAAGGTGACCCCCCCTTTGCAAGAGCTTACAGTTATTTGGGTTATAGGTGAACCAAGGGGGAAGTACTTGGTTACATAAAGGTCCAGACAGTTTCTAAATATTTACATCTTAAACAGACAAAAGCAAACCCAAATACAACAGTGCATTTTATATACAGATAAAAACATTATTACAGAAGTTTATTATACAATAAGTGCATATATACAACAGTACTTTTAAATTCAATAAATTAAAAAAAATCATCTAAAAATGCATCTTTTTTTACAATAAGTCATCTATAACAGACAGTGCATCATAATAAAAGGGGTTTAAGTTCATCAAAAAAAGATGTCATCTATTTAAAAAACAGTCATCTAAACAATAAAACATCTAAACAATAATGCATCTAAATACAGATAATGCAAATTATAAACAAAATACTGCAAAACTATATACACAGGCATCTACAACAAATAAGGCATCTATAAAATAATGCATCTATTAAGAATTCACTATATACAACAGTGCATCTATTTAAAAGAAAGTCATCTATTACAACTGGGACTATATACAGATTTAAATTTCATCTAATTCAACATGATCTATAACAGAAAAATCATCATATACAGACATGATCTATATACAGATAATGATCTAATACAACATGCATCTATATACAGATAAATGCATCTTTAAACAGCAGTGCTCTAATCAATAATATCAAACGACGGGGCCCATAACAGATAGGCATCCATATACAAAGTGCACATTACGAAAAGTCACCATAACAAAGTATCATATACAAAAGTAAACTATATACAACGTGCATCTATTACAGATAAATGCATCCATATACAACACATTTATATACAGACAGGAAACCAATACAAAAGTCATCCATATACAACGAAACCATATACAGACAGTGCTCCATATACAGGGGAAAATGCATCTATAACAATAACTTGCATCCCAAACAATAAAATGCATTATATACAGACAGTGCATCCCCATATACAAAAGTAAATCTATATACAGCAGTCATTTTTATACAACAGTGCATTTATATACAAAAGTGCATCTATATAAAAATAATACATCCATAACGACATGATCCATAACATTAAGTACCATATATAATTCCTATAAAATGAATAAGGCACCATATACAGACAGTGCATATATATACAACAGGATCCCAAAAAAGATAATGCTCCATATACAATATGCAATTTTAAAAGACAGTGCTTTATATAAGAAGGCCAAACCATAAATCAATCAAACAAATCTTTTTAAAAGACCCGTGCATCTTATACAATCATGCTTTATATACAAAAGACTAAAGTTGGTGATCTAGTAAGTATTGCCCTGAGATTTAGCCCCGGGAATCATTGAAAAAAATATATATTCGTTTTCCATCATCCAGCTCCCGTTTTATTTGCACTTCTCCATATACTGACGCCGACCTTTCTACCTTTCTTATAGAGAAAACGCGGCCGACGGGCTCCCGGTACCAGGCAGGCCCGGGGTCTCCGGGAAAATCCAATACAGCTTTCTCCTCAGGATCGTTCTTTTTAGTGATTTAATAATTTTCCTATGAAACTTAGTTAAGCAGAAAACCTTTGATTCTGTATCTGATTTGTAAATTATTTGAGAAGGTTGCAGACCCCGTGTCCCGGATGACACTTTGAGCGTAGTAAAATCACAGTAATGAGGTGTCCCGTGAATAATTTTCCCATGGTTGAAGTATTCGCACTCTTGCAAATAAAACTTCCCCTCTTTTTTTATTCCTGTGCAGGGTTTATACGGGGCCCGCAGGAAGGCCAGGAGCCAAAGGGCAGCGCGGTCCCAGGATGCCCCTTTTCTTGCTCGTCCCCCTTTGTTTGCAGATTTATCAATAGAAATCATAAAATTGTGCAGCGAACATTAGGGCAGTATTGGCAGTCCTCCTATTATGGGCCCTGATCAAATTTAAAAAAAAAAAGGGGGGCAAAGGGAAATTTATGCAACATAGGGCTGGTAATATTGGGGGCCCCCTGCTTTTTCTTTGGGGCCCGAATTACTGATGGAACCCGCCCTACATGTTTTAAAAAACTACCTAGGGGTTTCAGCTCTGACCCCCATTTACCTAACGGCCAGCAGGTCCCTATTTAGTAAGGAATTGCTCCTATGAAACATCTCCTTTAGAGCAATGCCTGCTCCTCGCTAATCCCATTCTGACATATGAGTAATTTTTTTCCAAAAGTGTTGCTAAAAATTAAAAAGGGGGGAGGGCAACGCGGGGGGGGAAGGGGAACCTTCAGTTGGACCCAGGGCAAAAACGGGGCCCTGGCATGGCAACCTGGGAAAAAAAAAAACAAAGGGGGTGCAGGATTGCATAAGAAAAAAGGGGGGGCCTCAAGAATCAACTCCACTGATGGGCACCAGGAATTAACTTCACTTGTGGGCCCCAAAACCCCCCCATGGGGAACCAAAAACTTCACTGGTAGATTTCCCCCCCAAAAATTCACTCCACTGTGGGGTCCCAAAAATCAAATCACTGGTGGGGCCCAAAAAAACTTCACTGGTGGGCCCCCAAAAAATAACTTTCCTGGTGGGCCCCCGAAACAAATTTCACTGGTGGGCCCCAAGAATCAACTCACTGGTGGCCCCCAAAAAATCCAGCCCCTCCCACTGGGGGGCCCCCAAACATTCACGGAGGGCCCCCAAGAATCACTCATGGGGGGCCCAAAAAAACTCACTGGGGGCCCCCCGAATAACTTATGGGGGCCCAAAACAACTCATGGGGGTTTGGGGGGCCCCCAAAAAACCCCTTCCCAAGGTTTAGGGGGCCCCAAATCACCCCTTTGGCCCCCAAAATCACTCCCCCGGTGGGGGCCCAAAATCACTTTTCCTGGTGGCCCAAATACTCCCTGGTGGGGCCCCAAAAAATTTTCCCCCAAATATCCCCTGGGGGGCCCCAAGATCCTCCCTGGTGGCCCAAATCACTCCCTGGGGGGCCCAGGGAAACAACTCCTGGGGGGGCCCAGGAACAACTCCCTGGGGCCCCCCGGGAAACAACTCCCTGGTGGGCCCCGGAATCAATCCTGGGGGCCCCCAAAGTCAACTTCCTGGTGGGGCCCAAGACAATTTCCCCTGGGGCCCCCAAGATCAACCCCCCGGGGGGGCCCCCCCAAAATTTAACCCCTGGTGGGCCCCAGAATCAACCCCTGGTGGCCCCAAGTCAACTTCATTTGTATCCCCCAGGGACCCCATCCGAAATGGGGAAAAGGGTGACTTTTTTGAAAATAAATCGTAGGAACACCCCCCAACCCCCCTTTATTTTCCCTTGCCCCACACACCGCATAGCCCCCTCATGGTATACCTCTATCATTTCTCTCTGGTCTCATGTGGTGTTCTCTATTCACATCCAATATGCAACAGGGAAAATAGCTATAGGGGATGACCTGAGGGGACCCCTCGCCACTAGACACAAATTTACAGGGGGAATCGAATAGGGCCCCCATATAGATTTTGTATCGGGGGCCCAGGAACTTTAAGTTACGCCTCTGATGGCTGCTTTATATTCAGCTGCCTGATTTTTACTCATTTCCTTTTTACACCCGGGGTTGCCAGGGGCCCCCCCGGGGTGAAGGGAATAGCTGGCACCTCCGGGTGGGACGGAGATTCTGGGCTAGATGGGAAACCAGGAGCCCCCCGGTATAGCAGGGCAAATAAGCGCCCGCCCTAAATGAACCAATCTTCAGCCTCCAGTTCCCGTGTTCATTTTTTTTAAAAACTAAAATCTACTTTTTGTACAAGACAAAGATCTTGGATTTCCATCGACTTTTCATTTTACCATTTTACAAATTCCTAATTAATTTACTTATTTCTGGTTGTTGCTCTGGTCATGCCTGAGGCTGAAGAGTTTTCCCCTTTGTCCCACCCTGCACAAGGAAAGGGGGGGAATTCCTCCCCTGTAATTTTAAACAGATTTGAACTTTTAATGATATTTAAAAGGCCCATAATACCGGGGGGACCCACCTCGGGAGTTGTGTCTTTTTTCGTCCGTGCCGAGGGGGGGACGATCTGGTTGTAGCCTCTTTGCGTTTTGGAAAATTAGACAAAGTCCGGGACTTCAGTAAAATGTATGCTTTTCTCAAAAATCCACTAAAAGAGGCATCAGGGGTCCAAAACATGTCTGCTCACGCATTTCGGATGTTATTACATCCTTGGCTGTGATCAAGGATGTTGTCTGCTTACGCGTTTTGGATGTTATAACATCCTTGATCATAGCCAAGGATGTTATAACATCCGAAACGCGTAAGCAGACATGTTTTGGACCCCTGATCAGGGCCATCTTTTCCATTGGGCACACCAGGCAGTTGCCCGGGGGGCCCAAAAGTATAGGTGCCCCAAGTGGTATATGTATGTCCCAGGAATGCAAGAAACATACCCTGGATCCATTGGTTGGCTTTGCTTATTTAACGGTTCATGTGTTTTTAGGACATGCAAACAATTAAAAACCATGGTAGAGAAAGGAGCCAGAGGCTCCCTGCCCTGCCAATTAGTCTTGTAGGCTGCAGGATGACGGTGTCCAGACATAAGTGGCGTGATAATATGGGTATGCTTGGGGGGGGGGGGGGCGCTCAAGGCATGGCCAAGTGTAATGTCATGTATTTGGGCAGAACCCACTGCAGTGCTATGCCCGGGAGCCCATAATTCTGTTAAGTCGGCTCTGCCCCGATGCCTGTCTTTTAGTGGATTTTTGAGTAAAGCATACATTTTACTGAAGTCCCGGACTTTCCGTCTAATTTTCCACTATTGAACTGCTGTGTGAGCCACCAGCATCCGGAGCACTCAAAGAATAGAGGAATGCTGCATGCATTATGTGGTCCGCTATATACCTTTATCTTACTATTTGGCCTCTTTGAGTTTGCATTTTATCAAACAACCACACACAAAAGGAGATTGCTTGACTCAATAAAACATAACCTTTAATAAATACAGATAACATTTATAATCAATCCTATTAAACCCTAAAAAACCCTATAAAACCCTATACTACCTCCCTACCTACCAACAGACCGAAGTAACCGTCCCTATAAGGACGACCCCAACAGGAACCTATCCTACATAGGAAACCCGGTTAAACCCTATCCCTTAAACAGTTAAATAGGGCACAAAATAAATGAGATGAGCCAAATAGTATATTTAAAGGGAACCTATCACATAGGTTATGCCTCCCTTGCTGAGGGCAGCACAAGCTAGTGTCAGACCTGCTGTTCCCAGCGCTGTGTCCCTTATTCTGTAAGATGCTGTAGTTTTAGAGTATTTACCCATTAAATCTTATTCAAGAGCAGGTGTTAGCCCCGCCCACCACATGCTAGCTCCGCCCGCTGACAGTTATGCACATGTCTCTACCTATCCAAAGTAAGATGTTTGTCAGTTGAGGTGGGCGGGGCTAGCCTCCGATTGGCCGGGGGTTTGAAAAAAAACTGACTCTCTGAAGGACTCTTCTGGGCTGAAACTGCAGATTTGAGCATTTAATACAGAAAACTCAGCTTTCTTACAGAATAAGGGACACAGCGCTGGAAACAGCAGGTCTGACACAACCTTGTTCTGTCCTCAGCCAGGGGGGCAAAAACTATGTGACAGGATCTCTTTAAAGCAAAAGTACGATAAAAAATTAGTATACCTTAAACAAGACCAAGATAATATACCTTAAATAAAGCCGTATATTTTTAGCAAAAGTACGATGAAAAATTAGTAAACGGCTCAGTAGGATATCCGTGCTGTGCTACAGCACAGTTTTTCTATTGAGGTCTACACAACACTAGTCACACATGTCCGAAAAGAGGCGCTGCCACGTCAGTTTTTAGGCGCATTAAATCAATGTAAAGTGCGGCAGAATGTACGAACCTTTCAAAAATCTAGCATCTGCTATACCTTGCATAGTAAAATGAATGTGCCTATCCAGGCGCATTACAAATTCTAGGCGCATACCGTATCATTGCCAGCATATTTGATGCGCCTTTTTAGGCGCATTCAAATGTGCCGTGACCGGCGTATAATGCAACTAGTTTTTTGTGTATTACAGCTCATTTATATAGAGAATAGGGCGTCAACAGTTTTTTTGGTGCTAAATACACCCAAAAAATGGCGCAGTCATATTGGGACATGTCGCCCTAGGTTCAGTCGGATTTTCGGCGGATTCAAAATACTGAATCCAATGAAGAACCCGTGCTGTGTAGACAATAGTCTTAGGGCAAGATGTCAGAAAAGTGGTGTTTCCACGGCAGTTTTAGGCGCACTAAATCAGTGTAAAGTGCGTCCGAAAGTCCGATCATTCCAAAAATCTGGCATCAAGTATACCTTGCGTAGAAAACTTAATGCGCCTTATAAGGCAAAACGCGCCAAAAAAGGCGCATTGCGCAACTCACAGCACATAGCATATCATTGGTAGTGTATGTATTTCGCCAAGAGGCGCATTGCCGACAGAGGCACATAATTTATGTAAAGCGCCCTCAATAGGCGCATTGTTTCGACGGGGCGCAATTCGCACCATATTTAGGCGCATTACAAAGTGCCGTGCCAGCGTTTTAAAGGCCTAGTTTTGGTGTTTCGCAGTTTATTTACAACAAGAATATGGCGTCAAAAGTGGTTTGGCGCAAAATAGACCAAAAAACTGGCGTTAGGTGTATTTTGATGGCCAAATTATCCTCATGATATCAGACTTTATTTGGTCCAAGAACTTTCCTGGGGCATATAGTGGTATATAGAAGTATGGGAGATGACCATGCTGGTCTATAGGAAGGCAACTTCCTTTATGTATGGGACAAGGTAACGTTACAGTAACACAGTATGAAAAAAGCAACACATAAAATCTAAAATGTGGATTTCTTCCTTCAAAGGGAGCTCAGGGCTTTAAAGGCGATCGAGGTCTTCCTGGAGACAGAGGAGAAGAAGTAAGTCCTGTGTTTTTATGCCTTGTCCTGTATCATTGTTAATTAGCATGACCTCAAACATTACATGCCTTCTAATTTCCTAATACCAATGCGTAAGGCCTGGTTCACACTTACATTCAATGTTCTATCAGAAGTTACATCGGGAATGATGGAAAAAATAGCGCAGCATTTTGCACTATTTTTGTAGTAAAATGGCAGACGCCATAGTGGGACCCCGACAAACCTCAATGTAGTCAGTGTGGCCTAGGGTGCCACTTCATCCCAGGCAGAAAAAGGGGGTGCAAGGAGGCCTGGAGTGGGCTGAATTTTCCATTTGGGGGTCGCTTTGTACCTTGTCCTAGCCCTGGCCGTTGGTGTCCATTGTGAAAAGGATCTGATTTTGCTTCCACGACGGACCCGAGCTGCGCTATGGAAACGCGCGCGATCTCTCATGTGAACGCCGCTGCGTGTTCCTCATAGCCCGCAGTGATAAACTCATTGCTAATTGTTAGATCCGTCTCTGGGTGCGTCCTGTCGGTCCCCGAGACGGATCTAAAAAGCGCTTGTAATACTGAGTGAAAACTCCGTGTGAACAAGCCCTTAGACGGAGCCATATCTTACCCCCTCTATAGTCAGTTTTCACGGCACGGCTTTGAAGCAGTGACCTGGACAGCTGGACCTAGTTGGGTAAATCGTGGACTGTGACAAGGTAGGATCACTGTGTAGGAGTAGTTGTACGACAAGGTTAGGACCTTGTCTGGGGGGTTTAAAAAGGGGCGGCTGTGGTTTGTGTAGGTTTCTTGTTATTTAGGCTTTGATCTGTAAGACGGAAGTGTAAGGCTCCAGTCTAGGAGGCTCTCACTGCCATCTGTCACTTTAATCACCAGTCCATTTAATCCTGTAAAGCCAGTTTGGTGTGGGATGGGGTACTATTCATTACACCTCCAATTGAAATTACTGGAGAGGAACCGCATGAGCGCAGCCACTTCTTCATTCTAAGCCAGGAGTTTTGGGAGCCCATTCCTAAGATAGTTTTGGGTCCCACCTCTGCAAACCTCACCTATCTTATCAATATCCCATACAGATATGAAATGATAAAACCCATTGGTAGTCATGATAAGAAAGTGTGAGACCCATGAGAATAGAGTTGTCAGACATTGCCACACTCCCTGGCTAAAGATCTACAGATGTTGTGCGATTCAGCAGTATCTACTGAATGTCTGTCTCTTGACCTACAGAGCTTGTATGGTTTGGTCTATACTTCCAATCCATATCACAGAGGTCACTTCATATGAAGTGCTCATGGTGGACCATTCCAAATCAGCTACTGTTCTTCTGAACACTTCAAATAAAATTTGACCCACTTCATTGGTGGTTGAACCCATCGTGATAAATTGTGGGAATTAGACAGGAACATTCAGGGCTAAAAAATATTCAAGAAACTGAAAATTGTTGACTATCCATTGACCGATGGTCTTTTCTGTATTAGGGTTTTCTTGGGGCTCCTGGACCCTGTGGGGAAAAAGGTATCAAAGGAGTAAAGGTAACATGACACACAGCATAGTTCTCTGTAATATGGGGATAAGGTTTTTTCCAGCTCTTATGAATACTGATGTGTCATAAAGATCCCTATTTTTCATATTATAGGGCTCAAAAGGAGAACCCGGGCCACCGGGAGTCATCGGGGTGCAAGTAAGTGTTGGCCTTCTTCCTCATTCTTTCCATTATTTCAGGGGTGGTTGTAGTGTTTGAACTATGGACACCTTAAAGAAGTAGATTCCTGGTGAATTCACGAACAGAGTTCAGAACAGGTCTGGATACATTTCTAAGTGTAATAATATAACAAGTTATAGTGACCGGGATTCTGGAGAAGGGTCTGGATACATTTCTAGATGTAATAATATAACAAGTTATAGTGACCGGGATTCTGGAGAAGGGTCTGGATACATTTCTAGATGTAATAATAGAACAGGTTATAGTGACCGGATTCTGGAGAAGGGTCTGGATACATTTCTAGATGTAATAATATAACAAGTTATAGTGACCGGGATTCTGGAGAAGGGTCTGGATACATTTCTAGATAACCTTCTAGAAAAGGTTATAACCTTCTAGAAAAGGTTATAGTGACCGGGAATCTGGGGAAGGGTCTGGATACATTTCTAGATGTAATAATATAACAATTTATAGTGACCAGGATTCTGGAGAAGGGTCTGGATGCATTTCTAGATGTAATAATATAACAATTTATAGTGACCGTGATTCTGGAGAAGGGTCTGGAAACATTTCTAGATGTAGTAATAGAACAAGTTATAGTGACCAGGATTCTGGAGAAGGGTCTGGAGACATTTCTAGATGTAATAATATAACAAGTTATAGTGACCGGGATTCTGGAGAAGGGTCTGGAGACATTTCTAGATGTAATAATATAACCAGTTATAGTGACCGGGATTCTGGAGAAGGGTCCTGGTTACATTCTAGATGTAATAAGATAATAGTTCTTAGTGACCGGGATTTGGAGAATGGGTTGGATCATTTCTAGATGTAATAAATATAACAAGTTACAGTGACCGGGATTCTGTAGAAGGGTCTGGATACATTTCTAGATGTAATAATATAACAAGTTATAGTGACGGGATTCGGAGAAGGGTCTGGTTACATTTCTAGATGTAATAATAAACAAGTTATAGTGACCGGGATTCTGGAGAAGGGTCGGATACATTTCTAGATGTAAAATGAACAGGTTATAGTGACCGGGATTCTGGAGAAGGGTCTGGATACATTTCTAGATGTAATAATAGAAAAGGTTATAGTGACCGGGATTCTGGGGAAGGGTCTGGATACATTTCTAGATGTAATAATAGAACAAGTTATAGTGACCAGGATTTTGGAGAAGGGTCTGGATACATTTCTAGATGTAATAATATCACAAGTTATAGTGACTGGGATTCTGGAGGGGGGTCGCTGATCCATGGATTTATTCTGATTGCCAGATTGGAGTTGGGAAGGATTTTTTTCCTTAAAATGAGGACATTTGGCTACTACCTCATGGGGGTTTACTCTTCCTCTGGATCAACCCTAGAGCACAATAGGCTGAATGGGTTGGACGTCTGTCTTTTTCCAGCCTTACAAACTATGTAGCTATGTAACAATATTTCCTCTACATCATTGGGTTATACTGGGCTCCGACCCCTAAAGATCCATTACATAGTTACACAGTTGTTGTTGTTGTAGAGAAGAAGATCTCTGACACAGAATGGAAACAGTAGTAGTTGTAGTTTGTTTATGTTTTTTATTGTGAATCATAAATAGATATTTATTTTTCAGGGCCCCATGGGGCACAAAGGACCCCAGGGATTACAAGGAGTCCCAGGAGCAAAGGTGAGAAATGGACTGCAAGCTGAAATGAACTAGCACAAATAAATTGTAACAAGCCAAAATGTGTTTTCATTCTGTTCATCCTGGCCTCTGGGGGCGCTGTTGTTACATCATGTCACCTAAAGGCCATTAAGGGAACTGCACCGAGGCAAATGGAAAGCTTAACAGTTCTACACCTCACTTACGTTATAAAATGTCAACCCTAAAATTGCTTTAGCATATTTAGGGCAACATGTCAGAAAATTGGTGTCGCCGCGGCAGTTTTTAGGCGCATTTTAGGCGCATTTAATCAGTGTACGATCCTTTCAAAAATCTGGCGTCCGATATACCTTGCATAATAAACTTAATGCGCCTAAAAAGGCGCATTGCGCAATCGAGGTGCATAGCTTATCATTACTAATGTATGTAATGCGCCCATCGAGGCACATTGCGTATCGGAGGCGCATAACGTATCATTGCTACTATATTTAATGTGCTTTATTAGGCTCATTGCAATGTGTCATGTATAATGCGCCTATAATGCGCCTAGTTTTGGTATATTACAGTTCATTTATATTGAGAATATGACGTCAAAAGTTTTATTGGCGCAAAATACACCAAAACTAAGGTGCATTCGTATTGGGACATGTGGCCCTTACTGTCAGATCTTTCATAGATAGAAGTCATTTTTGTGTTTTTATCCTATTTAAAGTGTCTCAGCCTATGTGTTTTATTTCTGCAGGGAGAAATTGGTGCTCCTGGGCCCCGGGGACCCCCTGGCCCTGAGGTTAGTGACACCCCCAACTGAATAGTTTAACAGGCTGATTACTGATTTATTATAGTCATGCCCTAGGTTCTTCAAATACATTGCAGGACCTGGTGATTAGCGTGACCTGGGATCCTTATCAGATAATACAGGGGCATTGCCAGCTGGTACTGGCCCCAATCTTCTGCCAAGTTATGCAGATCTGATCTAAACCGATGAGGACTAAGGCTATCCCAAATTAGAGTTGGCAGGAAACATCAATGACGAGTATGAAGAAGAACAAGAAAGTAGACTGTCCGTCATAAAGAAGAGCAGTGATCTCCCACCTTTGGTTCTCCAGCTGATGGAAAACTACAACTCCCAGCATGCCCGAGCATCTGAGGAGCCACCAGTTGGAACTGGAGTAGACATACAGGCAAAACCAACCTATTGAATGTTTCATTCAGCAATGGGACTAATCATGGCGGCCATACACATTCTCATCTCCACATTGGTGGACTGATTATAAAACTTATTAATGCAAATGTATATGTGTACATGTGTATATAGACATACAGTATATAGAAGATGTATATGTTCTACTTGCATACATGTATATAGACATACAGTATATGGAAGACCTATATGTTCTACTTGCATACATATGTATATAGACATACAGTATATGGAAGATGTATATGTTCTACTTGCATACATGTATATATAGACATACAGTATATAGAAGATGTATATGTTCTACTTGCATACATGTATATATAGACATACAGTATATGGAAGATGTATATGTTCTACTTGCATACATGTGTATATATAGACATACAGTATATAGAAGACGTGTATGTTCTACTTGCATACATGTGTATATATAGACATACAGTATATAGAAGATGTATATGTTCTACTTGCATACATGTGTATATAGACATACAGTATATAGAAGATGTATATGTTCTACTTGCATACATGTGTATATATACAAACAGAGTATAGAGGATGAATATGTTCTACTTGCATACATGTATCTAGACATACAGTATATAGAAGACGTATATGTTCTACTTGCATACATATGTGTATATAGAAGACGTATATGTTCTACTTGCATACATATGTATATATAGACATACAGTATATAGAAGACGTATATGTTCTACTTTCATACATGTGTATATATAGACATACAGTATATAGAAGACGTATATGTTCTACTTGCATACATGTGTATATAGACATACAGTATATAGAAGACGTATATGTTCTACTTGCATACATGTGTATATATAGACATACAGTATATAGAAGACGTATATGTTCTACTTGCATACATGTGTATATATAGACATACAGTATATAGAAGACGTATATGTTCTACTTGCCCGATCCCCCTTTTTTTTGTCCATTCCTTGAATACTTTTCTCAGTTCCAACCCATCTTCTACACAGGTCACATGACGCCATGCCTATGTTCAGTCTACCCCTATCAACTATGAAACTGTGAAATCTCTGGTAACAACGACACTGTTTCTTATCTATACCTCTTTACTTTGTGTAGGGTGAACAGGGAGAGCCGGGATGCCCAGGTGCCCAGGGGCTAAATGGATCCCAGGTGAGTAATTGATCCGCCATTATAATAGGGAATGTGATAATTGAGTAGATTAGTTTTTCTATAGATTCCAATTATGATTATGTTCTAAATTACTGTGGATGTGGATGAGGTAAGCAAGAATTTTACTTTCTTTTTTATGATTTTCTCTACATTTAACTCAGATATCTTGCTCCAAATCATATAAATTTATACATCACACAGCTCAGCTTCTCTTCCTCTATCATATAACCCTATATATCACAAAGCTCAGCTCCTCTATCATATAATCCTATATACCCCAGAGCTCAGCTTCTCTCCTCTATCATATAACCCTATATATCACAGAGCTCAGCTCCTCTCCTCTATCCCATTCGTAACCTGGGGACTGCCTGTATTTTAGCATATATATAAATCTGTCTCCATACTTTCCCACTTGTAGGGAGATCAAGGACCTGCAGGAGTTGGCGGCCATCCAGGACCTCAGGTACTCACCACAAACAAGAGTTACATTTAAAATTTTTGCATTTCTGATCTTGGCGAAGTCATGCATACACTTCAGTGCTAAAATAAGAAAAGCCAAAACTGGACGCTTAGTTTTTTGTCAGTTTTTCAGACGGTTTGCGGTTTTGAAAACTGTATGAAAACCGCCAAGCAACGCTCCCCCATAGACTTCTATGGAAAATCCGTGCAACCCCCACTGCACGGATTTTCCGCCGGATGTTTTTTTACACCGCCGGCGGTCCGAAAAACTTAGAACATATTCATTCTTCCACCCGGTTTTTGGACAGAACATGAGCATGTCGGTGCAAAGAGGGAGGGCTTGAATCAACAAACCGCAGACAAAAGCCGCCCCCCTGCGTGCCAAAAAATTACCAAATACAGGTCGGCATGTCCAACCAGTATTTGGTCTTTACTGTGTGAACACACCCAATGTTGAAATGCCGTCCAAAATCCGACTACATTTTAACATTGCTGGACCGCGATTTTTGGCTCAGATTTGTGCTAAAAATGTGTTGCTAGAAACCATGATCAGTTTAGGATTTGCCGTTGGCCCCATAACATTGAATGTACGGAAATCCGAAGGCAATCCTGCAGAAGATCCAGCAGATTTGAAATCTGCCAACCAAATATTTCATTGACGTCTACACAGCACTGGCAGATTTTAAATACTGAATTTGCCATAAATCCGATTAAAAAACCGTGCTGTGTAGACATAGCATTAGCTCTAAATACAGTCCATTGGTTTCAGTGGGTGCTTTGCATTGCATTCCTTCTGTGGCCCAATGGTAGCTAACAGCTAATCATTGGGATCCTAAAAGCAAGATCACTCGTGATTATGGGGGAATATGCAATAAATCTGACGAATTTTGATATATTGAAGTAATTGATGTCCTGTATTACTTTCCAAACATTTGCACACAGGGCCCTCCAGGGTTAGAAGGACTCTGTGGACCACCAGGACGGAGAGGACCACAGGTATTGATATTCTACCATTGGAATTAAGTCTGAAACCATCAACACAAA
The DNA here is from genome assembly GCA_025379985.1 of Phyllomedusa bahiana. Taxonomy (NCBI): domain Eukaryota; kingdom Metazoa; phylum Chordata; class Amphibia; order Anura; family Hylidae; genus Phyllomedusa; species Phyllomedusa bahiana. The sequence continues at coordinate 60,694 of JAODAL010007964.1, read as the reverse complement.
GGGCGACATGTCCGAAAATTGGCGTTACCGCGGCAGTTTTTAGGCACATTTAATCGGTGTAAAGTGTTCCTGAAAGTACGATCCTCTCAAAACTCTGGCGTCTGGTAGACTTTACTTAGTAAACTTAAAGGGGTTGTCTCACTACAGGGATTGCTGCTTTTTATGTTAAAGATCTTGCAAAAACAGGTCACGTTGATATATATGTCCATTAACAGTGTCCTACTGATTCCTAGATATCCCCTCTATGGGCTGCATCAGCTCCTCAGGTCGCTATAGCTACAGACCTGTTTGATCTATCCTGATAGTCTGCCAGCGCTGGTTGCTATAGCTACAGACCTGGCTTCTAGTGCAGCCTAGTGGAAGCCAATAAACACGCCCCTGAAATTCAATGTGAAACCAAGAAAACAGGACTGAGGTAAAGTGAATCAATGTAGTGAGACAACCTCTTTAATGCGTCTAAAAAGGTGCATTGTGCAACGCATAGCGCTTCATTGGCAGTGTATGTAAGGTGCCTAAATAGGCGTGTTGTATTATGGAGGCATACAGCATATCATTGCTACTATATGTCATGGGTCTTTTTAGGTGCATTACAATGTGTCGTGGTCGGCGCCTAGTTTTGGTGTATTACAGTTCATGTACATTGAGAATATGGCGTCAAGAGTATTTTTGGCACAAAATAGACCAAAGATACGGCGCATGCGTATTGGGACATGTCGCCCAAAATTCCCACAATGAAAACCCAAAAATGAATTATCCTTTGGCAGGCAAACCTGTTCAGATATCAGGACCCAGCAAACCTAGCCATGTTCATGTCATTCCACTATTGTTTGTTGTAGGGCATGAGAGGACCTGAAGGACCCCCGGGTCATAAAGGAGACACGGTATGGATCCTGGTTGGGAATGTTTCTTAGATTTTCGCACCATTACATCTATGGCTACAGATTTGTGTTTACTGTTTTCTGAGGTTTCAATAGTCAAGAGAAATTTCCATTCTGTAGGGAGAAGCAGGACCTCCAGGTTTACGAGGGGAACGAGGACCAGAAGGACCTATGGTATGCTTGAAAGGGAACGTGTCATGTGAAAATGACCTGTTATCTAGCTTTTGTTTTTATCTTAATCCCATCATTTTAAGAATTTTCAGTTGTAAATTTTTTTACATTTCCATATCACTATCAAAATTTTTCTTTTCAGTTTGGCTACTCGGCCTTTTAATAGTCTGACACTTCTCGTTCTGTAGCACAGAAGAAGTCAATGGGTCTGCTCCTGTTCACAGGCTCCTATGTCTATGAAGCTGCTGTAAAGCATCTCTCTAAATGCTGTTAAAGCAGCTCAGGCAGGATTACACTGAAAGATAACACCAATGTATAGATAACGCAAGATCCACCAATCGCAATAGGAGATGTCACAGCTCCCCTCTCCCCTCCCTGCACACTGACCTCTTCCCAGGTCACAGAGCATGCCCACAACACTCTCCTATAGAAGTCAATGGGTCTGCTCCTGTTCACAGACTCCTATGTCCATGTAGCTGCTGTAAAGCATCTCTCTAAATGCTGTTAAAGCACCTTAGGCAGGATTACAATAAAATATAACACCAATGTATAGATCACACAGGATCCACCAAACACAATAGGAGATGCTCACAACTCCTCGTGCTCCCTGCACACTGACTTTGTCCCAGGTCACAGAGCATGCTCACAACACTCTCCTATAGAAGTCAATGGGTCTGCTCCTGTTCACAGGCTCCTATGTCCATGAAGCTGCTGTAAAGCATTTCTCTCAATGCTGCTATAAGCAGCTCAGGCAAGATGGCCGCCTCCATAATCCCATTCAGACAGCAGAATTTAAAAAAATCTACAATGAGAAAATAAAAACCGTGAAAAGGAAATAATATGTATCAGTGTCTGGTTTAAATTAATAGAAAAATGGCGACCGATTCCCTTTGAAACTTGTCTAAGATTAAAAGCAGTGATCTGATTATAGAAACACCCAAGCAAAACTGAGAGACGATGTTATGACTGGCGCCAGGTCTACGAGGCCACAGTATGATATAGGAAAACTCTCTTTGACTCTCTGAGCCATTCGGTGTTTCAGCTTTACCCGGAGTGCTGCTTTAAAGAGGGTTTTCTATCTAATAATTTGATGGCAGAAGAAAAAGGATATACCCTGAATTACTGACCTGTGGGATCAAAAGAAAGATGAGCCCTTTGGCTTAGGCCTCGTTCACACGGCTTATTTGGGCATGGATTGGCGCCGTACTCCGCGCCGGATTTGCGCTTCAGTACGGCGCCAATCCGTCCCTGTCATTACGGTAATCCACTGCTCTCATAGAGAACAGTGGATTCCGTCGCTCCTCCTCGCTCGGCGAATCCGCCGTTGGGGGAGAAAGTGACATGCACATTATCCAGGTGCAATACGCGCCGTAAACAATGCAGTGTCTATGGGGCCGGGAGCGGCGCCCCCGCCGCGCTCCGGCCCCGCCCCCGTCCCGCCCCTTATTCACGGCGGATTTGTGAGTTCAATACGGCTCACAAATCCGTCGGGAATAAGCCGTGTGAACACGGCCAAAGGGGTGTTCCAAACTTCAGTAATGCTCGTTGTTTGTTTGCAGATGATTTAAAACAGGAAAAAAAAACCTCATCTTTTAAAAAACGTATTTTTAGCAACAAAACCGGGATAATTTTATTAGCGCCAAAATCCATAAAACGACTACAATACATATAGATGCAATAATGCGCTTTCCATCCCCTTTTGTAGGGCGGAGTCACGTCCATTGGCTTGATTTATGCAGACATTAAAAACCAGACTTGAAGACAAAAAACGCGCCAAAAAAAACACAGCAAAAAACGGCCGTTTTTTCAGCAGCTTTTGACGGGCAGTGGAGAAAAAACTCACTTTTATGAATGTTTTTAGGATTTGGCTTTCAGGTCGTTTTTTTGTCCACTGCAGGGTAGACTGAGCCTTTTTTGAACAGAGATTTTTAGGGACCTGATGCTGAGAAAGATGCAGGTTCTATAGGTGAGACCAGGAATGCCAATAGGGCAGTACGGGCAGTACTCCTTTCAGTGGCCCTGATCAAAAAAGGGCCCACTGATATGTTAAAAAATAGGAATTAGTAATGGGTGGGGGCCCCATTGGATATGGCTGTTTGGGGCCCTGAAACGGTTCATAGATGACTGATGGCAGCCCTGGGTGAGACCTTCAACCATCACACTTTGATGGTGTATTATATGTTATATGCCATCAATGTATGAGAGTGGAAGATGAAAGAAAATCACTAACAATGCGTTTCTCGCCGAAACCGGCGCTGCCTCATCACAATTCCTGAGGTAGCGCCGGTTTCGGCGAGAAACGCGTCGTTAGTGATTTTATGTACCTATGTTTTTATTAGGTTTTACAGCCTTTTTCATGAGTTTTTACTCTGATTAAAAAACCTTTATTTTTAATACTTTGTGCCTCTTTGATGTTTATATAGATGGGCGCCGGGACCGTATTTTTCTTTTATCTTCCACTGTTCATGCCCGCTGCCACAATTTTTGCTGCTTTAGAGAGGAGTTCCACGGCTGCCGCTGACCGACCTAGATTGAGTCCTGTATATGCTTATGAGAGTTGTGCCTCTAAACTAGTCGCACAACTGTATCAGTTGAGTCTGTACTTTACTACTGTACCTCACTAATCACCGTTGGGCGGACATACTTCACCATAAGGAGCGCCCCTCTTTGTTTCTTTCTTCCTACATCAATGTATGAGATGAGAACACTCATCCAAGTAGGACTGCTGTCCTCAGTGTAAGGATTAGTGGAGGTTCTTGGCAATATACCACCTTGTACTTTCATGCAAAAGCGCTTCCTCGCGTATAACTGACAATAATACAGATAATATAAATGTCAGGTTTAGTACGCTCACCTTCTCTTGTTGTGCTGAGACAGCACAACACTTCGGTAGAGTATGGTAATACAGACTCAGTGAGCTGCTTGTCCTGCACCCGTTCGGTATCAGAATAAGCTGGGGAAAGAAATGCACTTGGGTTTCCCCAATGGATTCTATTAATGTGAATGCACCCATATTGCTTTTAAATGGTGCCTATCACAATGGTGAGTAGAAACCTGATGAAGTGTGGTATTTCCGCATGAAACGCGTTGTTTCTGTTTTAGGTTATTTTTTACTTATTAAATCTACTGAACATTTGAAGCGCTTCATGTAATTTTTGATGTGGCTGATCAGTTCCTATCCAAGGAAAACCCCAAGTGCATCCTGTATTCTCATAGGAAAGCATCTTGAAATGTAAAGCAGTATCATTATGATCTGTGGCCGCTAGATGGTAGAAGAATTCAACACCTCCAGAGGCAGAAGTGAGGGACGACATCCAGGCAGTATTACGTCTTTCCTGCAATATTTGTTTTTTTTATAATTATTTATTCTATTCTTTTATATATTCCACAGCGCTGCACAGAGTTTATTCTTATTTACATTGTTCCTTGTCCCCATTTTTCAATGAACCTTTGTGTTTCAGCTGTTTATAAGGTTTTCATATATTTTTGTTACACAGGGATTAATCGGATGGCCTGGGATGAATGGGCTGCCAGGAGATACGGTGAGGATGGCTAGTTAATGGTTAACAAAATATACAAATTGTTTTTGCAAAATGCATGGAAAATTTAGGGGTGTTTCCTCCATAGACTTTGATGGTATATCAGTAGGATATTCCATCAAAGTCTGATAGGTGCGGGCCCCAGCTCTGAGACCTGCACCTATCTCAGGACCAAGTCCTAAAAGTATCGTCTCAGAATGGAGATCCAGTCACACTTGTGCACGACTCTACAGTCTGTTCTATGGGAGTTCTGAATATAACGAAACACAGCGCTCCCCTTTACTGGGAACTCCCATAGAACAGAATGGAGAGAACAGGTCACTCCCCTGTACTGGGAACTCCCATAGAACAGAATGAAGAGAACACAGAGCTCCCTGTACTGGGAACTCCCATAGAACAGAATGGAGAGAACACAGCGCTCCCCTGTACTGGGAACTCCCATAGAACAGAATGGAGAACACAGCGCTCCCCTGTACTGGGAACTCCCATAGAACAGAATGGAAAACACAGTGCTCCCCTGTACTGGGAACTCCCATAGAACAGAATGGAGAGAACAGGGCAATCCCCTGTACTGGGAACTCCCATAGAACAGAATGGAGAGAACACGGCGCTCCCCTGTACTGGGAACTCCCATAGAACAGAATGGAGAGAACACAGCGCTCCCCTGTACTGGGAACTCCCATAGAACAGAATGGAGAGAACACAGCGCTCCCCTGTACTGGGAACTCCCATAGAACAGAATGGAGAGAACACAGTGCTTCCCTGTACTTTGAACTCCCATAGAACACAATGGAGAGAACACCGTGCTCCCCTGTACTGGGAACTCCCATAGAACACAATGGAGAGAACACGGTGCTCCCCTGTACTGGGAACTCCCATAGAACAGAATGGAGAGAACACAGTGCTCTCCTGTACTGGGAACTCCCATAGAACAGAATGGAGAGCACACAGTGCTATGCGACTGTTATGAGGCACAGAAATTGAGAGGTCCCCATTCAAGTACATGAACAATGCTCCTTTTTGTAGGGAACAAGTAGTTGGGCTCTTTCTGCTCTCCAGCTCTCTATGGGGTTTTTCCCTGGTAAGGGGGCAGTATTATTTTACCTTTTAAAAATTGCTACTTTGCGGCGTTTTATTGTCAAGGGTGGGGCCCCGTTCCTTTTTTGCGATGGGGCCCTATGGATACTTGTTATTCCTCTGCTCTGTATGCTAATATGTCCGTGTGAACGAGGCCTTCGGTTGCCCACTTGCCTCCATGGGTGGGGCCTCCCGGGAAAAGGAGAAAAAGGGACCCCTGGGGTCAAAGGATCCAAGGTAAAGACTATGACCCCCATCATTTTTTTGGATTTTTTCCCACCATCTCACTGCGGGGTAATTTCTGTAAAATTTAATTCCTAAAATCTGCTTCATTAATAACTATTGTGCCTTATTTAGGGATCTTCTGGACCCCCCGGCCCTAAAGGTCCTCCTGGGGACAAGACCCCGGGGTTTATGGGTTCTCGGACCCAAAAGGCTTATGGGGGCCCTCTGGATTTTGGGGAAGTTTTATTGTTCCCCCATTGTTTCAGCCTACCTGATAGGGCTGAAGTTTAAATTTTGGGGGGTAATTAGAATTGATTTTTGGGGCTACCATTGAAGTTGATTCTTGGGGCCACCGGGGGAGTGTTCTTGGGGGCCCCCAGTGAAGTTATTTTTTCCCTTTTTTTTTGGGGCCCCCTAGGTTTTGGGGAAATTTGATTTTTGGGGCCACCATGGAGTTGAATTTACCCAAAAACGGGCCACATGGGCTGATTCTTGGGGGCCCCCCCAAAAAATTTGGGGTGGAGTGATTTTGGGGCCCACCATGGAGCTGATTCCTTGGGGGCCCCCCCCCCACCAGTGGAGTGATTTAATTATTTTTGGGGGCCCACCCCGTGGAGTGATTCTTGGGGGGGCCCCCATGGAGTGATTCTTGGGGGCCCCCCATGGATGTTTTTTGGGCCCCCAGTGGAGTATTTTTGGGGCCCACCCCGTGGAGTGATTCTTGGGGCCCACCATTTAGTATTCCTGGGGCCCACCAGTGGAAGAAATTTGGGGGAATTCTTGGGGTCCCCCAGTGGAGTGTTCCCCCCTTGGGGTGGGCCCCCCACCATTTGGGATGATTCCTGGGCCCACCATGGGGTGATTCCTGGGGCCCCCCAGTGGAGATATTCTGGGGCCACCAGTGGAGATGATTCCCCCCTTTGGGGGCCCCCCGTGGGAAAAATTTTTTGGGGCCCCCCGTGGAGATGATTCCTAGGGCCCAAACCCGTGGGAGATGATTCTGGGGCCCCCCAGTGGAGATGATTTTTTTGGGGGCCCACCAGTGGGTGATTCCTGGGCCCACCAGTGGAGTGATTCTTTTGCCCCCCCATGGATTTTTTTTGAATATTTATTTTGGGGGACCCTACAGTTACTGCAAAAGTCAGCTGCCCTGCTAAGGGGCCCCTCTGTCCAGGGGGGGTCACCAGGATTTCCCGTGTCTCCGTAACGTACGACCTGTTTTTAAAAAAGCTACTTTATGATAACAATTCTTTCAAGGTCATATTATGTGTGATGTTACGTGATTCTATTTATCTTCATTTTAGGGCGATGAAGGACAAATAGGACCTCCCGGTGCAAATGGCAGTGATGGGCCAAAGGTTAGTTCATGTTATTTGACCAAAGGTTTGATTTATCATGAATCTTATTTCTTTGGGAAACCTTTGTTTTACAGGCTTGAGCTTGTCTGGGGTGCGTTACCCAAGATTTGAACGAGAAGATTTTTTGGTAGTGCCATAGTTCCAAGCAGTTTTATCCCCCCTGTAAGACAAAGGGGGAGCCTTTGGCATGGCACACAAGATTTTAATGTGAAATTTTAATACAGATTTTAACCCGGGAAAAGGAGACAATAACAATGGACATGTTTAGCCCCATTGTTTAGCACAGACCACCCCAAAAAAAAGGGGGTCAAAACCCTTTTTAAATTTAAGGGTGAAAACTAAACCTCTCCCAAAACTAAAATCTGCAGCAAAAATCCAACGGAAAACCCCTTTGGATTTCTCCCTCGGAATCCATGGGGGGACATTTTTTTTTGGGAAAAAAATCAAGGGTGAACATAACCTTAAAGCGATGTTCCCTCCATGCACTGATTGAATATGCCATCAAAGTGTGGTAGGTGTGTTACCCACCTCTGGGCCCTACACCTATATCGGGAATGGGCCCCTGAAAGTGTTGGCTCAGAATGGAGAACCATTCACGCTAGCGCACAGCTCTCTATTCTGTTCTATGTGAGTTCCCAGTACAGGGGAGTGCTTTTGTTCTCTCCATTTCTGTTCTTTTGGTATTCCCAGTACAGGGGAAAGCCTGGGGTTCCCATTCTTTTCTAGGGGAAAATTTCCCCATTTACAGGGGAGGGGCTGTTTTTCTCTCCTTTTCTGTTCTTTGGGGAAATTTTCCCCATTAGAGGGGACAATGAATTCTTTTTTTCTTTCTAGGGGATTTTCCCCCAGTATAGGGGAGGCTGTTTTCCCCCCTTTCTTTTTTCTATGGGATTTTCCCAAATTTAAAGGGGGAGCGCTGTTTAAACCCCATTCTTTTCCCTTGGGAAGTTTTCCCATACGGGGGGAGCAATGAATTCTCTTTCTTTTTTTCTTGGGATTTCCCATTATAGGGGAGCGCTGGGGTTCTCATTTCTGTTCTTTTGGGATTTCCCCAGTACAGGGGACCCGTTTGTGTTCTCCATTCTTTCTTTTTGGGAGTTCCCAGTAACAGGGAGCGCTGTTTTTCTCCATTCGTTCCAGGGGAGTTCCCGTATAGGGGAGCCTAAATTCTCTATTCTTTTTCAAATGGGATTTCCCCATACGGGGGGAGCACTGTATTTCCCCATTCTTTTTAGGGGGATTCCCCAAAAAGGGGGAGCCCCTGTGTTTCCATTCTGTTCTAGGGGAAATTTCCCAGTACAGGGGAGGTGCTGTGTTCTCTCCATTCTGTTTATGGGAGCCCCCAGTACGGGGACGCTGTGTTCTCCATTCTGTTCCATGGGAGTTACCAGTACAGGGGGGGGCGCTGTGTTCTCTCCATTCTGTTCTAGGGGGATTTCCCCAGAAAAAGGGGAGCACTGTGTTCTCCTTTTTTCTTTTTTTGGGGTTTGTTCCCAAACGGGGGAGGCGCGGTGTTCCCCCATTCTGTTCTATGGGGGGTTTCCCCCAAGTATAGGGGGAGCACTAAATTTCCCCTTTTCCCTGTTCTTTTGGGAGTTCCCAGTATAGGGGAGCGCTGTTTTCTCCTTTCCCGGTTCCATGGGGGTTTCCCGGGAAAGGGGAGCACTGTGTTTCTCTCCATTTTTTCCTTGTGGAAAAAATTTTTATTGACAATCAAGTTAGTACAGACAGAGCACCCACATTAGATACATTGATTCGTCATTTTTTAACAAAACCCAAATAAAAACAAAAATTAGCAAAACAAACTAAAACACCCCCCCTCCCCCCCCATTACCACACCCCTTTCCCCATGTCCTTAGTTTGTTAAAAAATCATTTCAAAAAATATATAAAAAAGAATTCAATCCTTATTTTTCCCCCCGGTCACCTCAGGGTCCTTTTCCCAAACCCCCAACCCGGGGAACCTATTTATTATTGTCATCCCCCTATTCTTTTTCTGAGGGGCCAAATTTCACCCAGCTAGTTCTTTTTTGCATGAAACCAAGTGGTGTTTTTAAAATTGGGGCATGTGCTCTCTTATTTTTTTTTTTGGAAAAAAGTTTTCAATAAAGCTTCTCCATTTTTTAAAAAAACTTATTTGAGAGCGCCTTTTTTATTACTTTCCCAACCCCCCTGTTCCATGAGAAGAAAATGCTTCACTTTGGTCCCAAAAACCATATCATGGAAAAAAGTTCTGGTTTGATCCCCGAGAGCCAGCATTCTCTTGGCTATCAAATTAAAAAAATTTAACTAACAAAGGGGAAATCAGTTCCCCCCTGAGTCACTTGAAAAAGAAAGGGATAGGGCGCATATTCCCGAACCAAAAATTTAGGCGGGGTGTTTAAGCAAAGGGTTTTCACCCGCCCCCCGAACTCCCGTGATTTTTGGGGAGAGGGGCCCCGAGGGCCCCTGGAAAAAGATCCGTTTTTGCCTGGGAACATTTAGGGCAAGCCCCAAAAAATCTGTCAGGGGGATTGGGGGTTGGGGGGAAAAATCGGGAAACCCCCTTAAAAAAACTTTATTTTATCAGTTTTATAAATTTAGATTCCCTCCCAAAACTTTACATGGGTTTCCCAAAATTTTCCCTTAAACCCTTTCCCCAACCCCTTTTAAAATCTTAAAAAGGCAGCTCCCTCATCTTCAAATTTCCCGGGGCCCATCTCCCTAAGGGCCTTTTGTAAAAATTCGAGAGCGAAAATTTTTTTCAAGGGGGTATCCTTTTTCAAACCCTAAATCTATTTTCTTGGAATTTTTTTTTTTTTTTCTATAGTTTTCCCAAACCTTCTGAAGGAAACTCCCAAATCTGGGCAAAAAATCCCAAAAACATCCCTGAAATGGTTTTCCCTCCCCCCCCTTTAGTTTGAGGGGTCAGGAATCTTTTTTTCCCACTCCCTGATACAAATGTTTAAAACCCGTCTGACCCCCCCCTTTAAACAGGGGTCCCTGGGAAAAATTTGGGTTTTTTCCCGTCCCTTGGGAAAATTCCGGATTTCCCCAAAGGGTTTCATGTTTCTTCGAGCACAAAAAGGAAGGCCCCTCGCTTTCTTGTTGCCTTCCCCTAGCAATTTATCTTTTTTAATTAAAAATTTTCCCAAGGTGTCCTGGGGGGGACCGAGAAACCCTTTTATGAAGCCCAAACTATTTAGATTCCATGGGGCGGACAGCCCTCCCTCCAGTTCCAAAATTTTTAAAAAAAAGGGTTAACTTGGTTTCCCAATTTTATGACAGTCGGAGTATTCAGGCCAGGTTTTATGTTTTAACTTCCCGAAGTCCCAACCCCCCCTTTTTCCCTTGAGAACAAGGTAGCCATGGGTATTTGTGGGGCTTTTGGCCCCATACAAATGAAAAAAAAATCTTATTTAATTTTTTTGAATCCCCTGCCTCAAAAAGCAGAGGGATAGTTTGCATGAGGTAGAGCAATTTGGGAAAACTTACCATTTTTTTTCAAGTTTAAAATGTGGCCCCCAAAAAAGAGAGGGGGGGATTGTTCCAAAATTTTGTCATTCTTTTTCCATTTTATTTTAAAATGGGGGTATTAAATTTAGGTATATTTTGGTTTCTGGATATTTCCCAAAAGGGTCCCCAAATATTTTATGCGAATCAGCAACTCTCACTGGGAATTGATGTCTCCCCAAATTTCAAAAGGACTCCCCTTTGGGGAAATATCCAGTATATCCCCTTTTGGGGGCTGTTAAATTTAATCCTGAAGGGCCTGCCAAAAATTTTTTTAATAAAACTAAATATGGGTCCCACTTCCTTCACTGGGTCTGACATAAACATAAGAATGTCCCTCAGCAAACAAGGGTCGATTTAAACCTTTAATTTCACCGGATGCTTTCATCCTTTTCCAAAAGCCCCCATCAAAAGGTTCTTTTTGAATGTTAAAAAAAGGGGGGATAATGGACACCCTGACGTGTTTCCTTCGAAGGGAAAAAAATGGTGACAAAAAATCCCGTGGTTTTAAAACTCGCCTTAGGGGGGGTTTACAGGAATTTTAAAAAAAACCATAAAAAGGCCCCGAAAATCCCATCATGGCAAGGGAACCTTTTTAAAAACCACTTTCCCCAAAAGACATTTTTCAACGCTTTTTTTTTTTCGTCGATAGACATGATCCCTGGGGGGTTTGGGGTAACTTCCCAAATTGATTTTTATTTCGTCTAAGACTGTTTAAATTTCCCCACGAATATTAGTGACCCGCCGGGCCGCCTTGTAAAAATCCGACCTGTAATGGGGGGGAAAGTTTTTGGCAATATTAGGGGTTTCTCTTTTTTGCCAAAAAATTTTTTAAATTAGTTTTAAAAATCCACATTGAATTTGAGAGATTGGCCTTATGAGGGGGCCATGAAAAGATGTTTATCAGGCTTTGGGAAACAGTTTGAAAGTATGCGGGGGCATAAGGTTGGTATGGGCCCTCCTGAAGTAACTTTTAAATAGGGAAAAGAAACCCCAAAGGGGGAAACTGGTTCTGTAAAATTTTTTTAAAATTTTTCCAGTCAGGCCCCTCTGGCCCCCGGGCTTTATTATTTTTCAATGCCTTAATTGCCCTGATCAGTTCATCCGAGGTAACCGGAGAATTAAGCTGGGCCCTATCAATTTCCGTGATTATGGGCATCTGCAAATCCCGTAGAATAGAATCAAATTCTGATATATTAATGTTATCCCTAGCGTAAAGACGCTCAGAAAATTGTTGAAAAATCTGATTGGTGTCCCTAGGGTGATGCCTTAGGACTCCCGATGCGTCCTTTAAATGTGGAATATGTCCCTGGCCTCTGGACCCCCTAGAAAGCCAAGCAAGCAGTTTCCCACATTTGTTCCCGTATCGGAAAATCTTTGCCTCTGCTACTGAGAATTTAATTTTTTCTTTTTTTTTTTACAGCCAGTGCTCGTATTGCGCCTTCGCATCCTGCCACGCCTGCTTAGTTGTTGTATCACATTTATCTTGAAGGGCCGTATAGGCCTCCCGTAGGATCGCATTAAATTTTTCTAAACCCTGACGGATGCCCTTTTTAACATGCGCTACATGTGAAATCAGACGACCCCTTGTTGCGGGTTGCGGGTTGTCCGAGTGTTCACCATTCAAGGATTTGAAGTCTAACCACCAATTTTGCAGTAGAATATGAAACTCAGCGTTATCCGCCAGATAGTTTGGGAATCTCCAGATAGTGTCTGTACCCCTAGGTAGAGCATCAGCGAATGACAAAACTACCAGAGCATGGTCTGAAACCACGATGTCTCCAATTAGGGACTCCTGGACTCTAGCCCTCAGAGGGAGCGAAACAAAGCAGTAATCGATATGGGACCAAGAGTCGTGTACCGGAGAAAAAAATGTATATTCACGACCCTCCGGGTGCAAGTATCTCTAGGAGTCAACCAATTTTGTCTTCTCTAAGAACTGAGCTAGAATTGGAGTGTCCCTCCCCCTGGATATCCCAGCATTTCTAGGCCTCTTCCTGTGTTCTCGAACATTTAAAACTCTGTTAAAATCACCTCCCACTATCTTTAATGATGTTGTGTCAGTCACAATAGCATCGGATAACTTCCTCAGGAATCCCGATTGATTCTCATTTGGACCATAAATGTTATAATGTTTAGAGTTTCCGTATGATTCGTGAGAGTTAGTTGATGCTCTCTGAATTGGTCTAAAATCTGATATTTCAGGTTTTTGCTTATCAATGTTATGACCCCCGCTTTCGAGTCCTTAGCCGGAGAGCCCATAACCTCGCCTACCCATAGCTTCTTCATGCGGATGAAGTCGGTCTCCTCCAGGTGTGTTTCCTGAAGTAGAGCGAGATCCGCCTTTAGACGCTTTAAATGTCTAAGAACCATCATTCTCTTATGAGGTGACCGGAGCCCCTTCACATTCCATGAAATGACTCGCATATTACAGTTAAGATCAAAGGATTAGATGGCTGTGGCAGACCCCCCAAACCTTCCCCCAACAATGCTAACAAACAAAATGCACATCTTAACCTACAGAAGGGTCGTAGCCCCTCTCCTAAGAACCAAGTGCTGTGAGACTTCCCTTCTTCCGCAATGTAGGGTACCATCACCTCACTTTCCTATACCCGCCCCCAGCATACCCTCGCATCTAGATTCTATAGATCTTACCTCTGTAGCACCCAAAATAACATTCCTATCATACAAGTTTCACCAGTTACATCAAGTTTTCATACGCAGCCTACTGCAGAGCAATCATAATCTATCCCCTTTGAAATAATTTTAACCTTGGGACAACCATCAGCTACCCATTTCAAGACCAATATCCCCCCAGGAAACCCATAGACTCGTCCCCAAAAATATCTTGTCCGGGGGTTTGGGGAAAAAGGCCATTAAATGGGTTTCTAAAGAAACATTATCGAAACTAATTTTTGCCTCTTCCACTCTGACCCGCCCGACCGTTTGAGTTAAATCCTGACCCGCCGCCTTGACTTTGTCCCAAAAAAAGAACAACCTGGAGACCGGGCCCCATCCACTCCCGGGTTTGGGGATCTAAAAAAAAAAAGGGGAAAAACCATCTTTTGGGAAAAAACCTTCAGGGGTTGCAGGATACAGGAAGAAAATTTCCCTTTTGGGGTTTTTGGGAAAGTTCGAACAGTTTTGCCGAGAATCCCTCTCCCCCGGGTCTGATACCTTGCAAAAAATTTCTGAAAATTTAGCATGTTTTTTAGCCCCATGAAGCTCTATCCCTAAAATTTTTTTCCCCCTTAAAATCCCGACAGAATTTCTGCTTTTTTTGGGAGTAATCCAAATTTTTTGCATTTTGGGGCAGGCGGGGGTCTTTTTGCTAATGTTTTTTCCTCCCCTTTTTCCCCCCCAAACTCCGTCCCTCCCCGGGCCCCTTTTTCTGGGGCTCTCTCCCCTTACATTTTCTGAGAACCCAGATATTTGGAAATTTCGTTTCTCCAAATAGCAATAAATCAGCAGCAATAGGGTCCCCAAAACCCCCAATTAAATTTAAGTTCTTCCCCGCGACCTGTTTTTCCGGGGCTCGACTTTTTCAGTGAGTTTCCCTGTTGTCTTTAGCCATCCCCTATAATTGAAACTAAAGTTTCGATGTCTTTACAATTGAGATCCGTTCCTCGGCGTCCTTATCCTTCATCATGTTGGGCGACAGTCCCTTGAGTTCCTTTAATGTTAACCAAAAGAAGGGGGAAAGCCTGTAGGCGGGTAAATAACCCTTTGGTACCTCTAGCGCGATTTGTTTAAATCTGAGATAGCAAAGTGCGTTGTTCCCCAAAATCAAACTCATGGATGCAAATGTTGAGGATTCTGAGTAAGCAAACGTCATTTCGGGTTGGTCACTAGTGGCGCCATGCCCCCTTTCTGTTTTTTTTAATTCCCTTTCGTTTTTTTTGCAGATTTTTTCCCGATATTTGTCCATTTATACTGAAGGGCACATGTAGTTTGGGCACCGGGGTGATTAGAAGTGTGGGAGGGCAGGGGGAAACAGAAAGATAATGACATAATCCACAATTATAAATGGGTTAAGCCTGTAGTTTTTTCTTTTTATATTTTCGGATGCCAGCCCATACGTTCAATCTGTTAAGCCCCATATCAGAAGGTATTGCCCTTTGATGAAACACACACCCTGCGGGGGTTAAATTTCAGGGGGGAACTTTCAAAGGTTACAGCAGCGAATTCAGTTGGAGCGTTTGGGGCCTCGCTCGTGGCATTAGGGGCTAAAAATCCATACTTTTGCTCTAGAGCCTGTGATTGGTCCCCCAGGTAAAGGGGAGGGATCCCACTATCACCCAGAGTGGTCCCTGTGCTAGGACTGTAGAATTTTCAGCGTCCGTCTCCTGCCCCAAGATGGCGGGCGCCATGTGTGCTCCTGCCCCCCTCCGTCTCTGCATTACTTGCCGCTCCTCCGGACTCGCACCCCACCCCAATCTCCAGGGGCTGTGTCCCGGGCGTTTTTCCGCTATCCGCCGGTTCCCTTAAACTGGCGGGTCCCCCCCCCTATGTGCCGCGGGAGGTGGTTTGGGAGCCTCCGCTATTTGCCCACCTCGCGCCCCGGAAACCGGGAAAGTCCTTTCTGTTCTATGGGAGTTCCCAGTACAGGGAGGCTATGTTCTCCATTCTTTTCTAGGGGAAATTTCCCCAGTACAGGGGGCACTGTTTTTCCTTTCTGTTCTGGGGAAATTCCCGTACAGGGTAGCACTGTTTTCTCCATTCTTTTTATAGGGAGTTCCCATACAGGGAGCCGTGTTCTCCTTTCAATTCAGGGGAATTCCCAGTACAGGGAGCACGTGTTCTCCATTCTGTTTTGGGGAATCCCAGACGGGAGGCTGTTTCTCTATTTCTGTTCTATGGGCTTCCCCAGTACAGGGAGAGCTCTGTTTCCCCAATTTTTTTTGGGTTTCCCCAAAAGGGACGTTTTCCCCAGTTAAACCCGAAATAGGCGGGGGTTCCGCCGTACCGGAACCCCATAAACCGAGCTACAATGTGCCAGCTCTCCTTTTCTGAGCTGAGACTTTTAGGGGGACATTCCTGAGATAGATTTGGGTTTCAGATGTAGGACCAGCACCTATCAGATTTAAAAGGCCAAACTAAAATTTAACCAAAAAGATTAGTGGAATCCCCATACATTTTGTGCATCCAAGAAGCTTTTCCACAGAAATTTTCCCCCGCCTTTTCCATATCACCCTCCCTTCGAAAATTTTCACCCATTTTTCAATTTCAAAATTTCCTTATCACTTTTATTTTTTTCCAAAAAAAAATTCTCATTCCAATTTAAAACAAAAAATCATACACCATTCTCCATTCATTATCTTCCCAAAAAACACCCCCACCTTTCAACTTATACAATTTTATTATTGCTAAAGTTCAGGTGGGAGCCCCTCTTTAAATGCTCTGATTGGAAGGTCCCTGAATTTTAATTGGGGAGCTATGCAACTTCATAATGTGGGAGCGAATTCAGAACTCATTTAAGTCATCATAAGTTTTTAACATTAACTTAAAGGGAATGTGTCATCAAAAATGACTTAACTCATGTTTTTATGTTAAAAACATTTTTAAAGAATTTTTGATTATATTTTTTTTTATTTTCCATATCACTTTCAAGATTTTTTAATAATCAAAAGCCTCAGTTTTCACTTTGGCCACTGGGCCCTAATCCAGTCGACCCCTTCCGTTCTGTAAAAAGATTTCAGTTGCCTGCATTATCAGCAAAATGAGGGTCAAACTGAAGGAAAACACCAGGTGAATGATAACCAGGATCCACCAGCACAAGAGGGATGTCCAGTTACCCTTTCACCCCCTGCACATGATTTTTTCCCCGGGTCACAGGAAGCCTAAAAAAAACTCTCCTAAAAAAGTTCAGTGGACTGATCAGTCAAAAAGGGTTGCCCATACATTGTTCACTTCCCTCAGCCCTGTTTTCTTGTTTTCAAGCAGTGCAAACAAGGCCAGTGGCCAAATGAAAAACTCAAGGCTTAAAAATTTTTTAAAAAATATTGAAAGTCATATGAAAAAAAAAAAAAAAATTCCCAAAAAATTTTTTTAACATAAAAACTGACCCAAACAATGACCTTTTTTTTGAGCACTTCCCTTAACAAATATTTCTGCCGTATATTATGCTTAACTTTTACAAGTATTGTGTGTTTCCCCCTTGACATTTAGGGAAACCGTGGACCAGATGGATCAAAGGGAATGACAGGACCAAGAGGAAACCGGGTAACACAACTGCTCATGCCTTACACACGTAGATTCTGACTTGAAATACTCGTCAGGTAAACGGAGCCTTAGAAAGAGCAGAGCAGGAGAGCTAATCTCCAGTAAATAAAGCTACACATGCTGTGAGGAGTGAACACAATTGGTTATCTGTAAGCAAAAGCTAATCTTGTTAGAGATAATTAGTCTGCTGGGAGTGAGCTCTCCAACCCTTTTGACTCACCCCCCCTGCTCTAACGGATAGCAACTTGGGCATTTTACCGGTTTTTTTGGACAGGGTTTTTGGGGGCGTTTCCCCGCCCAAAACCTCGTCCAAAACCTTCCAAATTTCCCCCCCTTCATTTAATTGATTTCCCATGTAAAACCTGTTGTATTCACACACCGGAGCGTTTTTTTGTGCAGGAAGGGACAGCAAATTTAAAGTGTACATTGTTCACCAAAAAAACGCATCCAAAAAAACGCACCGGTGAAAAACACCCAAAGTGTTGTCAATTCTTTAAGCGGTTTTCGGGACGGGGTGGGCGCATTTTTGCCTGTATTTAAATTTTTATGGGTGAAAAACCTCGTCGAAAACCTGATCCAAAACCTGCCGAGAAACCCCCTTAAAAAAAACCTCGGAAGCGGTTCAGGCAGGTTTTGAGGGGTTTTTGGGGGAGGAAACGCTCCGAAAAAACCGGGCCAAAACCTCATCCAAATAAGCCCGGGGAAAAAACCCTTAGGTCATTTTTTCCTAAAAAAAAATGTGTCATTGAAGAAGATAAAGGGAAATCTGAAAATTTTGGGGGTGAAAACCAAATTCGTGTGCATAAAAATGGCATAGAATGGCCTGATTTATAAAAAGCTCTACATGGATCACAAAAGGGACTTTTGGCGCCGGGGACAGTTCTGGCCCGGTAAACCACTTTGAAGGCGCTACCCTTTTCCGCTGTAATGCACATGAAATCCCCCTATGAAGTTAAAATATGTCTTCGCTACGGTTCTAGTGCCCCCCGCCCCCGCACCCCTCCAAATTTGGGCAAACATTACAAAGGGCCCGCAGGCCAGAAAAGCCCCGGAAGGGGTTTGGGAGATTTAAACTGTAGAAGGGGTCCCCTGATATCAATGAAAAGACCCCAATATCTTGCTTGCCCCTTCATACTGTGGGCCCAAAAATTCTCTTTCTTTTTATTAAAGTAAAATAAAAAAGGCCCAAAAAATTTAGAAAATCTTAAATTTACCTGTCCCTACATTTTGATAAAATTTTTGCAGGGGGAAAAACCCCTTTTTTTAAAACCACACCCAAACCTTTCTAACAACCCCACTTAAAAGGGGCCCTTTTAAAAACGGTATTTTCCGGTTTTGTGCCGTGCACACGGCCGGGGGGGGAGGGTTTTTCCCCAGATGACGGGAAAAACCCTTTCCCATTCCTTTTTATTTTCCCTTTTTCGAAAACTGGACGGAAGAATGAACAAGTACAATTTTTTTCCCCACCCCAAAAACCTCTAAAAACTTCCGAAAACCGGTGCCGGGGGGGACATGCCTAACGGGGAAACAGAAAAATTAAGCAAAACGGGCCCCAACTCTCAGTAACGTATACTCTGCACCAGTAACAATGATTTTCATTTTTTGGGGGGGCAAGCAAAAAAACCCATTCCCAATAATTACCAAAAGTGTTACATGGTCGTGATGCCTGAGAGTTGTTTGGGGAGTTGAATATACATACTTTTTTTTTTAGCAATTTAACAACTTTTTTCTTTTTTTTTCCAGGGACGATGGGGAAAAGAGAGGTCTTGTCGGATCACCGGCCCCTCCTAAGTGATACTTGTTTCTAAACTAAAAATTTTAAAGCTCAAAAGGTGACTAACCACACTGGAGGTGACCCAAGTTTTTTGTAAGTATCCTAAAACATTGGCAGTAAGAATATAAAGGCAAAACCTAACACTTATTACAGAATTTTAAAAAATGCCCCTTTGGGACTTTTTTACCCTATTTTCGGACAAATTCGCACGGGTCTAGCCCATTTTGGTTGGGGGCAAACCCACGTGAAGTTCATTTCGCCAGTTTTTCTAGTCATGTGAACGGGTTTTTGCAGAGATCCCTTCCCTTTGCATTTGGAGGTGGTTTACTGTGGATTTGAGCAGTTTTTGGGTTTGTGGAATTCCCCCAACCCCAACAAATATGTAAAGGGCCCGGGGGGAACATTTTTCTCCCAAAAAAACTTTGCAATTGTAGCACAGTACGTGGTTCCCCCCATTTACAGTGAAAATTTTTCAAACATCGATGGTTTTCCCTGGCACATTGTATTTAATCGTTTTCAACAACAGTTCATAGACCTCTCTGTATTAGTCCCCTGATCCAGTGTTGGCGGTCTTAACAGGGTCCCCAACCAAACTCTGGGGAACCCCGGGCGGTCATGACATGCTGTACCGGTCGGCTTTTGCTTGTGTCCTGCAGCATCCCAAAAAAACGCTTCCAATCTGTGAACTCACACAAGACGGGGCATGTGATACTGTTTACGGGGGTGCGCTAAGCGGAAAAAATCCTGCTGCCTTAATCTTAGGGAGCATGAGGGGTGGTCCATAGCGCCTCTCTACAGTACGTGGGACACAGTCCTTACTGCTCTTACTGTATTAGGGGGGGGCATGCGTGATGGCGTCTATAGCCCCTCTCACAGAAAAACTACTACATTCCTTTCCCTTTTACATGTTTAGGAGGGAAAACAGTAAATTGGCGTCTATAGCGCCTCTCAAGTACATGCGGTACAAACATTCCTGACTGCCTTACATGTATTAGTGGGGCTCAGTATTGGTGGCTATAGCGCCTCACATACTTTGGTACAAATTTTCCTTATGCTCTTACATTTTTTTTGTGAGGTCATCAGTGTTTGGGCTATAGCCCTCCCCTACATACAGTGGGTCTAATGCCCCTTATTTCCCCTTACATGTATTTGGGTGCATGCGGGGTTTGGGGTCTTACGCCCCTTCTCACAAAACAGTGTGTACAACATTTCCAATTTTTTGCTCTTACATTTTTGGAGGAAGCATGCAGGATTGGGTCTATACCCCCTTTTTCACAGTACATGCGGTATACATGTCCTTACGCTCTTACATTTTAGTGCATCATGCATGGATTGGGGTCTTTTTCGCCTCTCTACAGTACATGGGTTTTACCCCCCCAACATGCCGTACTCTCTTACATGTATTAGTGAGGTGCATGCGGATTGGGGTCTATAGCCCTCCTACAGACAGGGGGTACTAAATGTCCTGTACTGTCTTACATGTATTATAGTGATGAAATATTGGACGACCATCCACCCCACCGAAGTACCTTTTTCGGGGGGACCCCCGAGCTAAAATAAAAAATTTATTAAAAAAAAAGGTTTCTGGTGAGTTGGCCAGGGCCCCCCGGGGGATGGAATTTTTACCCTACCTTTTCAAATAACAAAGTGCTTCTCTGCACCCACGCCTTATATTCTGAAAAGAGGCGTAACCCAAGCTTTTGGGCCCAGTCAAAAAGTAAATGGGTCCCCCCAGTTCCCCCATGTCCCAAAAACAATACGGTGTTTTCCTATTGGCAAGGGCCCTTGGGTGACTGCTACCGCTGCACCCCCTGTAGCTACGCCCCTGGTTTGGAATATTTTTTTCTGTCTAGAGACCTGTGCAGGGAACTATATCAGCTACAAGACATAGCCTGTAAGCAAGCAGTGGATTTTACGGGCAAAAAACAATCCCAGAAAATCTATTAAAATTAAAACATTTCATTTTAAATCTTTTTTATACATAAAAGTTGTATTCATGCTTTTTTTTTTCTGTTATTTCACCTTCGGTCTCGGGTTTCCGGGGCCAGAGGGCGCAGAAGACTGCCCGTATAAAAAGGTTCCCCCTATGCACTTTAAAATACCCCCTTATATGGGATGGCGCTTGGCCCGCACCCGGGTTTTACATCCCGCATTGACAATTCTCTGTATTTTTGTCAAAAATCGAGCTATGTTGTATCATTTCTCCTATTCATGTCTGTAAACGCTTCTGTAATACAATCCTGAGCGGAACTGGTTATATTTACCCTTTTAGACGTTGAATATTATATACAGTATATTTTCATTTAAAGAGAACCTGTCCATATTTATCCCCCTTCTGAAGCAGACAAGAGTTCCGACCTGCTGTTTTACGTTGTCCCTTATTGTAAGATGCTGCTTTTAGATTTTTTTTTGTCAAATCGCAGTTTTTTAGCCAGAAAAAGTCTGAAGACCGCCCACCCAATGATTACCTATTTCTTTTAATAAGTCGGGAGAAAAAAAACGAGAGAGGAAAAAGGGGGCACAAAATGAAGTAAAGTAGATGTAACAATCATCAGATTTATCAATATTCAGGTGTGCTCACCCAAACGGTTTGGGAATTTTAGATAAGGGACAAAACCTTTCGTAAGGGTAAACCCCCCTCCGAGTAAGGGTACAGAGCCGCAACACTAAACTCGCAGCCCCAACAGAAAAGCATTTCGGGTAACGAAAAGCCAAGACTTAAAAAAAAACCGCGGTGCTCAAAAATAAATAAAACGGGGGAAAAATTCCAAAATTAATGGAAATGATGAAATTTTTTTTTAATAAAGTAAAGGGGGAAAACCTTCACTGATTAAAAAACAAATTTTAAAATCTAACCTTTTGCGCCGGAAACCAGCGCTTCATCAATACATCCCCCAAATTCCATTGAATTTGCAACATCCAACAGAAGATCTTCACCCCCGAAGGTTGATACCGATGACTTTAGATTACATTAAACCTCCAATTATCTTGTGGGAAAATTTTTAAATATCCATACTACATCTGGGATTTTCCTCGATGAAGCCGGTTCTCACGCGAAACACTTAATTTTAAATTTGTTTTTTAAACATGTGAAGGTATACCCCTTTACATTTATAGAAATAAAATTTAAACATTTTTCCCTTAATTTTTTGGAATTGTTCCCCCCGTTTTTTACGAGCCCGGGTCTTTTTTCAAGTACTTTTCTATTACTTTGAATAGAAAAAACAAGGAATAAATGCCCGGTGGCGGGGGTAGCCTTTGGGGCGGGGGTTTAACACCCGAATAAAAGTTTTGGGGGGGAAAATGCCTAAAACTACAGAAAAGGGACACAGCCTGGAATCACAGGTTGAACAATGGTGCTGCCCTCACAAGGGGACAAAACCCTTGTGACATTTTTCCCTTTAAAGGGGTGACGGGGTTCAATACAAATGCATAATGCAGATAGAAAAAACATTGGCCGTTATAAAAAATTTCTTAACTTTTACGGTCACCATCTCTTGCTGCTTGTTGCCTACTCACCTTTTTTGGGTCCATTGGCCCGCCCCAGGTACATAGTGTGTATTGGGTCACTGACTGCCCCCAAAATTTGGAAAAGCCTTTCTTAATTTTTCGTTATTTTTTCGGGGGCCCAAATTGGGTGCACCCGGGGCCTCCGGGAACCGGGGACCCCGGTCATTTTGAAAAAATTTGAAGTGTCAAGTTTTTTTTTACCCGCAGAAAATGACCTGGCCTCAATGCGCTGGTTGGAAAAAAAAACTTATAAAAAAATTTAAGACAACCAGAATTTTCTATAAGTAATACAAAGTTGTATCAAACATACATTAGGACTTACGAATAAGAGGACAGAAGGGCTTGAAAAGGGGCAGGGATAAAAAACCAATAATTAATTTACTAAACCCTAAGCAAGACACCCTAAAAATTTGCTTCCCTTTAAAAACCTGCCCCCAACTGCCCCCTAGTACGGGCCCTGCACCAAACACCCCCCCTGCACCCCTCCCTACTCCCCCCCCCCCAGCCTAATCACCTCTTAAAATACCCCCTACCAAAGAGCCGTCAAAACAGCTTTTTGGGCCCCCGGCACAGCATTGCGGGGGGGCCCCTTTGCCCAAAAACTGAAAAATCACCCCGGGAGGCCATGCCTTTTTCCCCCAACCCCAAAAAGCACGCCCAAAACTTTCCCACCGCCTATTCAAAACCCCCTTCTGACGCCCTTGTAGCAGCCCGGGCCACCCCTAAAAGACTAACAACAGGGCAGGGACCCAAAAGGGTTTCCCCTGCTCCCCCATATTTCCCCAACCGTTCACAACATCCTACAAATATAAAAACCGTTTAAAAAAAAAAAACCCACCCCCCCGACCCGGGACTCCTTTTTAAAACCCCCTAGTGCCCCTATTTTTTTGGGGGGCCCCGGGGCAACTGTTTATGTGCCCAAGGGAAAAAAAGTTTGGCTCAACTAAATGTCCCTCAGCTGTGCGTTTTAAACCATAAAACAGAGAACCAACCAAAGAGAACTCAGGAAAAAAGAAAACTGCAAGACTGAAAACGGGCCCCAGAACAAAAGCAACAGAGGACAAAGATAAATTGGTCTTTTAAAACGGGGAAAGAAAATTTTATTTAACCAAAAAACAGAACTAAAGGGGGCCAACAAGCTCTCAAAAAACCCAGTATACTCGGGCCGCCCCACCAAGTAAAGGGCCACTTAATTGGGGCAAGCAACTCCCCAGCAAACGTATACTTCTCCCACCCCAAAAAAAACCCACTCCATAGAAGGCAAGCAATCAACCATTTCCCCAATTTTTTATTTCCCATGTGCCAACCTTTGGTCACAAAAGACAATTGACAGGATACTTCTCCTTGTGTTTGAGTGGACATATGTCTATGCTTAATAAAAAAAAATTTATAAAAGGGGAAAATGATCTTTTCCTATGTACATACTTTAAAGGCTTTTTTTTAAACCCCCTCAAACTGCGGGGTATACAGGACCTCGGGGGAACGGGCAAAAGTTTGGACCTCCAGGCCCACCAGTGAGTAACTGCAAAAAAAAGGACCATTGAGATCAGGAAAAGGGGTCTGCCTTTTCCAAAACAGCCCCCCCCCTAATTCCCGGGTTTGGGCTGTGCCCTTTTATTGCAGCAAAATTGGCCCGGGGCTTATCTGCAATCCCAATAAAACCCAAAGAACAAAAGAGTCAACCAACGCTTTAATTCTCAGGCTTTACTGTAAGTCCTATTCCTTCTTTCTTTTTCTGGGGCCCTTCCTTGGTAGGTGGGGCCCGGGAAGGGGGGACCCGGGGGAGCTTGGGAAGGGGGTTTAAAGCAGATCCATTATAGGACTTTTTGTGAAACTTATGGAAAGGGGAACCCTCCCCCACCTCATTGGTCATGTTCTTTTGTGAAGTGCAAATCTAATTACATTTTTTGGGCACTTCTCCATTGATCTACTTTTTGCTATTTTTAGGGCTTCACAGGAAAGCAAGGCCCCGAAGGACCCCAAGGACCCGTGGGCATGTATGTAAGTGTATAGGGTTTTATTTTTTGGTGCATACATTTCTATTGGGGAAGAGGGTATATGACTTAAAAGGGTGTCCACAATTAAAGCGTTGTTCCCACCAAAGGGTTTGATAGCATATTAATAGGATATGCCTCAAAGTTTGATAGGGCACCTATCTTGGGAATGGGCCCCCAAAAGTGTCAACTCAGAATGGAGAACCAATCATGCTTGTGCACGACTCTCCATTCTGTTCTATGGAAGACTCCAGTGCAGGGGAGGCGGTTGTGTTTTCTCCATCTGTTCATTGGAGTTTCCCTGTACAGGGGAGCGCTGTGTTCTCCTCCACTCTGTTCTATGTGAGTTCCATGTACAGGGGAGCGTGGTGTTCTCCATTTATTTTTTTTTCTAGTTCTATGGTAGTACCCAGTACAGGGGAGCGCAGTGTTCCTTCCCATTCGGTCTATGGGAGTTCCAGTACAGGGGGAGGCGCTGTGTTCTCTCCATTCTGGTCTATGGAGTTCCCAGTACCAGGGGAGCGCAGTGTTCTCCTTTCTGTTCTATGGAATTCCCCGTACATGGATCGCTGTGTTCTCATCCATTCTGTTTTCCTATGTGAGTTCCCCCGTACAGGGGAGCGCTATGTTCTCTTCCCATTCTGTTCTAAAGAAAATTCCCAGTACAGGGGAGCACTGTTGTACTCATCCATTCTGTTCTATGGGAGTTCCAGTACAAGGGAGCGCTGTGTTCTCCATTCTGTTTTATGGGAGTTTCCGGTACAGAGGGATCGCGTGTGGTTCTCCATTCTGTTCTATGGGAGTTTTTCCAGTACAGGGGAAGCTGTGTTTCTCACCATTCTGTTCTATGGGAGTTCCCGTACAGGAGAGAGCTGTGTTCTCTCCATTCTGTTCTATGGGAGTTCCCCAGTACAGGAGAGCTGTGATCATCATCCATTCTGTTCTATGGGAGTTCCCATACAGGGAGAGCGTGTTTTCCCCATTCGTCCATTCTGTTCTATGGGAGTTCCCAGTACAGGGGAGCGCTGTGTTCGACCGTACTCAGAACTCACATAGAACCGAATGTAGAGTTGTATGCAAGCATGACCGGTTCTCCATTCTTAACCATCACTTTAGTGGGCCCATTCTTGAGGTGCAATTACCAGGGGTGAGACTGGCACCTATCAGACTTTGATGGCATGTCCTATCGCTATAGCATTAACGTCTTTGGTGGGAACGCCCTTTTAACCGAATAAGGCTAAATTACTTTTTTTTTTGGAGTGGAGATCCAATCCTTCCCACAACTTCGTTATAGCTAAACAACTTCGTTGAGCTAATCAAATTGAAATCACAAGGGTGCTTTCACATGGATCGTTTTGGCACGGTTTTGGTGCGTTTTTTGATGCATTTTTTTTTTTGCCGAAATGCACAGCATTAAAGGGGTTTTGCCCTGAAGTAAAATTGAGGTGGCAAGTTTGTAAATTGAAAAATAAACATTTTCACCATTCATCATTATTAAAAATTCTGCACCCTTTTTGTCTTAGCTGCTCCTTAGTGATCATTGTTTACAGCTCGATCTCGCATGGATACACCAGGGTGAGAGCTCCTCAGTCCGGTCGCACATGCTCAGGACATCACCTTCCTCTCAGGCCAGCTACTGAGTGTTCAAACCCCAGGTGGCTGTCATTCTAATCCCGTCCTCTGTGCCTCCTTAAGTAATCATCAAACCGTGCAAATAAATAAAAAAGAAACTCAATCAGGTTTTGTATTGAATAAAGAAGAAATAAAATCCACAGGTTTGATTCCTGCAAGGGATTTGAAACCGAGACCCTTGTGCCTGGAGGCAAAAGTTTTACCTCTGAGTTACAATGCAGCTACTTACAGTTCTACACATAAACAGAGAGGAAAGGCCTGGTGATGCCCTCCTGCTGGATCACATGATATGCAATTCAACCAAATCACACACCCCCTTCTGAGCACACAGAGCAGGAGGTATGAAATGAGATCATGGCAAAACCCCTTTAATTGCTGTGTATTTCTGCAAAAAAAAAAAAAACACACCAGAAAAAGCACCAAAATCATTCCATTGTATAAGCACCCAAGGCTAATGTTCAACACGGGGCACATTTCAACGCGCATTTCCGCATCGTACGCTGTAATACGAGCGAGATCGCTGCCAAAATAACGGTTAGGTCCATGTTCACCACGGCTTAAATGGGACGTGTTTTAGTCCCGTAATTACGCTCCGGAGTGCGCAAAATTACGGACATGGAATATTCCCAGTCCATTAACGGTAACCACAGTTCTCATAGAGAACTATGAGGAATTACGTCTCCTCTCCCTGCTCGGCGAATCCCCAGCGGGGGGCAGATCAGTGACATGGTGAATTACCAGCGCGTATAACGCGCCACTGTAATGAAAGGTCTATGTCCGGCGAGGTGCCTGCCCCCCGTCCCTCCCCCTCCCGCCACCCATCACACGGCGTAATACCCCCACAAATAAGACCGTGTGAACATACCTAATACACATTTCTCAAAGAAACTCTGTTTACGCCTCCTCGCCCCCGCATCGTAATAACAAAACGACCGTATTGTACGCAGCGGGGAGATAAGTGACTGTCATTACTTGCGGCGAATATGCGCCGCGAGTAATGCATGTCAATGGGGCCGGCGGGGTTCCGCCCCCTCCCTCCCCCCCCCGCCGCGGTAGTCCGCGCCTATCAGCACGACTCCCAAATGACCCGGTGTAATTGCGGCCGTACTGTACACGCCGCAATTACGCCGTGTGAACTCTCTGTCTCTGGCCTAGTGATTGCAACAATGTATCAGTGCACGTAAAATGTATCACCTGGGCTGTTTAGCTCACAGAAGATTGCAATATGTGTGTATTCTTTGTTGCATAACTGCCTGTTGATGTGACAACCATCAAAGAGAATGTTTTTTCTTGGTGTAAGGCTATGTCTCCCCTGCAGTGGACAAAAAACGACCTGAAAACGAATTACTAAAAACGTTCACAAAGCTGAGTTTTCTGTCCTCTCTTGTCAAAAGCAGCTGAAAAAAACGGCCGTTTTTTGCCGCGATTTGCGTTTTTTAGAGCGTTTTTTACAAGCGTTTTTGTTTGTCTTCAAGGCTGTTTTTTAATGTATACATAAATTAAGCCATTGGATGTAACTCCACCCTACAAAAGGGAATATAAAGCACATTATTGCATTTATATGTCATCTTGTAAGTCGTTTTACGGATTTTGGCGCTAATAAAGTTATCTCGTGTTTGTCGCCAAAAATAAGTTTTTTTCACGGATTTTGACCATATAGTCCATTTTTTTATGGATTTTCGCACTAATAAAGTTATCTCGCTTCTGACAGTAAAAATACGTTTTTTTAACGGATTTTGCGCCAGAATCCGTTTTTTTTTAAACGGTTTTTGGCGCTAAAATACTTTTCTTAACATATTTTGGCGTTAACAAAGTTAAGAAAAGGATTTTAGCGCCAAAATCCATAAACGAATTCTGGCCCCAAAATCCGTAGAAAAAGTATTTTTGGCGTCAGAAGCGAGAACTTTATTAATGCCAAAATAATTTTAAAAAAGGGTTTTAAAAACCAAAATCCGAACAAAAACGGATCCTTGGGGGCCAGAACCGTAAAAAAAAAGTATTTTTTGGCTCAGAAGCGAGAACTTTTATTTTGCGCCAAAATATGTTAAGAAAAGGATTTTAACACCAAAATCTGTAAAAAAAAAAAAAACGATTCTGGCGCCAAAATCTGTAAAAAACTTATTTTTAGCGAAAAAATATTAATTGCGCAAAAATTGTTAGTGACCAAAGCATGATCATTTTATTACAAAAGGTACATACAAGGACACATCAGACACTTGTAAGCAAATTTGATAAGATATAAGCTTTATTAACACCAGCTATAGGTGGGACATGGGTCTCCTGGGCGGGGTTTTCATTGAAAAATCGCGGCAAAAAAACGCCGCAAAAACGCACCAAAAGACGTCCGGCGCTTTCCATAGACTCCTGTAGTAAATTTTCTGCCCGGCTCTGGCGTTTTTTAGAGCATGTTGCAAAATACAACCTGTAAGGCTAGGTTCACATGGTGTATTTGCAGGGCGTAATTACGCCCCGCAATTACGCCGTGTGGCCGGGAGCGGGGGGCCGGCCCATAGACATTCATTACCAGCGGCGCGTATACGTCGCTGGTAATTCACATGTCACTTATTTAGGCCTCAGTCACCAAAGGTTTTGTGGCTCTTGCACCAGAATCCTCCGGATACTGTAAAAATGGCAGCCTGATGTATGCCTTGACTAAGCCGTAGGAATCTATAGAGCAAATGTATTCTCTATGTTTGACCTGTTTCACAATCACGTGTTTCTGGGCTAGACACACAAGCGCGTCACATAAAACATATAGGATGGGGAAATAGAGCAAAGATAGTCCAAAAGAGACATTGTTTGCTCCATTGTTTCCTATGTCACTGCCGTCGTCTCTTAGGATACTATTTCACAGTATTCCAAACCACAAAATGTAGAGTAATTGGGGCCTTATTTGCCACACAATGCCCGTGGAGAAGGTAAAGTAGACAAGGCCCTTCCCTCCAAGAGAAAAAAAACTGTCCTTTTCGCGACCTATTAAAAGTAGCTTCGCTGTAAGTAGATTCCAGCACACTAAAGAGCCTTGAAACGCAATTAACGGGGTTGTCTCACTAAAAGGGGTTTGCTGCTTTTTATTTAAAGATCTTGAAAAAAAATCATTTGTATATTGTCCATTAAGTGTCCACCTTTCAAATATCCCTCTTGTAGGGGCTGATCAGCTCCTCAGTCGCTATAGTACAACCTTTTATTTTCCTGATACTCCCAAACCTGGTCCTATAGTTACGACCTGTTATCTCTCCCTGAAATTTTTGGACCCTCCAAACCCCCTGGTCCCCGGGGCTATAGTACGCCCTTTTTCCATCTCTCCTAAAGGCTCCCAGCTCTGTTCCTTAGCACAGACCTGTTCAATCTCTCCGAAGGCGGGCAGCACTGGTCCCTATACTAAAAAGCCTGCTTCTACTGCACCCAGTGGAAGCCGTAAACACGCCCCTGAATTCAAAATGAAACTTGGGTAAGAGAAATCAATGTAGCGAGACAACCCCTTAAAGGATTACCTCAATAGTTCTAACTTAAAGACACAAAAATCAGCAAATATGACATAAATGCGCACACCTGTAGTGTAGGCATCAGGTTTATATGATATACAGTGTGTTAGATTGAGAGAAGGAATGTTATCTTTTTATTTTATTTTGTAGGGTTTCCCAGGCCCTTCTGGTCAAAGAGGGCGCACAGGATACCCTGGTGAGAAGGTAAGCCTTAAACCTGCACTTCACAAAGACAGATTTGGGCAAAGTCCCAATAAGGGACATTTTTTTTTTCTTTTTGCGCAAAAAATACTCGACGCCATATTCTCAATCTAAATGAATTGTAATATACCAAAACACGGCGCATGATACGCTGGGTACGACACATTGTAATGCGCATTAAATATAGTAGCAATGATACACTGTGCACCTCCATAACGCAATGCGCCTACGGGGGAAATACATGCACTATTATGAAAAGTTATCGCCTCCGTTACAAATGCACCCATAGCCATACAACACACAGTATACGCTATGCCCGGATTGCGCAGTGCTCCTTTTTTAGGTGCATTAAGTTTCTATAAAAAGGTATACCAGACGGAAAGTATCGTATTTTCAGCCGACTTTACACTGTTTAAAAGAAAACCCTTTCCATATTTTTTGCCCCCCGGCGGGACAGAAAAAGGTATGTCGGGCATGCTGTTTCCAGCCGGTTTCCCTTATTCTGTAAGACCTGTAGTTTTCGTGAAATTTAATGCCAATCTGCTTTTCCCCAGAAGATCCTTCAGAGGCATTTTTTAAAACCCGCCAATCGGGGGCTAGCCCCGCCCTCCTCAACTACAAACCTATTACTTTGAATAGGTGAAACATTTTTAAATCTGTCAAGGGGGGAGGGGCTACCTTTGGTGGGCGGCAAAAAACCTCTCATGAATAAGTTTTAAAGGGGGGAAAAAGCTCAAAAACGCTGCATCTTACAGAAAAGGGGGGACGCAGCGCTGAAACACGGGTCTGACACTAGCTTGTGCTGCCCTCAGCAAGGGGGGCACAACCTATGTTACAGGTTCCCTTTAAATGCGCCTAAAATCTGCCGCACCAATGCCAGTTTTCGGACATGAAGCCCTATATGTTTTGGGTGATCCAACTACATAAATGACATGTAATTTGGTTGGTCATATATTATATAATATACCCTTACATGGAGCGGCAAGGTCATAAGTGCTTGAGATTTTCTACACAAGTGCAAGCATTGACCATTACTGCTCTATGTGAATGTACCCATATATTCACATCATTACACATGCCCTTCCTCATGCAGAGCATCGCATGGTTAAAGGGGATGTATCGCTTCCTTAGTTCGGGTATTCCACTGCTCCCCCGTTCTCACCTGGAAAAGCAAAGGGGCTTTTTTTCCCCTCCCGCTAGGTGACATCATCCCCCCTTCACTGTTTATGCGGCTCCCCGGGCCCCCCCCCCCCCCCCTCTCTATCCACATGTCACTGGTCTCTCCCTGCAGTCTTATTTTTTTAAGAGCTGTAAAACTACCACAGGCTGCATTCAATTAGACTGAGCAACTGAAACCTTCTCCCCTCACAGCTGGAGATGCCTATGAAAAGCACAGATCTCGTTCATTCGGGGAATTAGGCAAACCGGGGGAAAAAATGTTATGTTTCTAAAATTTTAGAATCTGTTTCAGTCTTTTTCTGCTGGTGTGGAGAGAGAAAAGCACGGGCCCCAAATCGAGTCAGGCAGGATCGAACCCCAATTTTGCTATTTCCCGTTGTTAAAACCCTTTATGTAATTCTTTTTCTTCTCCTGTAAAAAAGGAAAATTAAAAGTCCCTTATTTTGGTGAAGACAACTGAATCGACCTTAAAAAATGTAAATGAGCTCTCACTATGAAATCAAGGAGGGGGGGATCCGGGGGGATTCGACCAGGACTGGATACATGTAAACAAAAACACAAGAGTAAGGAATAACTGTTAATACAAGCATGAGTGTATACTTAGGTGTATGGAGGGGACTGGTCAGCCCCCACTTTTTTTTCTGGGTGGGGACAGTCCCCCGCCCCCCCCACACTTTTAGCCACTTCAATTTAAAATAATCCATATGAAAAGTCATTAAAATAACGGTAAGATTGGGAGATCACGAGCACAGATGTAGGAAGAAAAGTAAACCGTTAGCCTCCTATAATTCTGTGCTTCTTGGGGGGACAGAGTCAGGCCAGCAGTCCCTTAGTGTCAGTGCAGAGACTGAGAGCGGTGCTGATTGGTAGAGCAGGAGTCAGCAGGGGCTGTTTCCAGCCAATCAGAACGCTCTCACGAGCCCAGCACACTCTGTAGTCAGGGCCTTTATCGTATCCCTCCCCTCGTATACCACTTCCGCCAATGCTCAACCACATCCAGAGAAAAGAGAAGCTCTTGCCGAAATTTCCAATTGCATCAGACAACCAGAGACCGGTAATAGGGGACAAGTGGTGCCAGGCTTGTGTGTGCGCATGTCGTAGGCTATGAACTGTTAATGTGGAGATGTGTATATACTTGTACAGCACTGTTGTCTAGCCATGTCACTTCCGTCTTGTCTGCACTTACGTGCCTGGGGAAAATGAAAGTGAATGGGGCTGGCCCTGCAGCATTTAGAAGTGTGACTGGCCAGCATGTACTTTCAAAACACCCGCAATAGAAGAGCGTACAGTACGCCCCGCTAAAAGCTTTGTGGAACATCCTTAAGGAACGTTCACCCAGAATAAATGAATGCTGATTCTGGGGCGGGTTTCATGCTGGATCTGCTTCTGAACCGGCCGTCCAATCCCAGGAAATGGATTTACATTATACTCTAAGTAAAATTAGTGTCGTCGTTTAGGATGACACTAATTTACGCGAGTCTTTTTGTCATGTACTATCAGTGCCTACAAAGAATTCTTCGTTTAACTCACTAAAGGATAGGAGGGAGTCGTTTTTGCTCGTCAGAATTCTGCGTGTCCAACAAAATGACACCTGTCAGTGGCGAAAAACCATCATTAACCCACCCTAAGTATTCAGTGTGTCTGTGTTCAATATATATATAATATATAAATAGATATACACATCAATTTTCTGGGGTACCGTTGTCTAAAGTAGTTCTCTGGAGGTACAGTGTGTAATGTAATAATCTCTGGGGTATGGTGTAATATAATCTCTGTTGTACAGTGTGTAATATAATCTCTGGGGTATAGGGAATAATGCAGAAATATCTGGGGTATGGTATGTAAACTAAACTCTGGGGTACAGTGAGTAATGTAGTATCCTGGTGATAATGTATAAATCACTGGGGTACAGTGAGTAATGAGTAATATCTGGGGTACAGTGTTGGTAATGTAAACTCTGGGGTATGGTGAAAAATGATTAGTAATCTCTGGATCAGGTGTAATTAATCTCTGGGTGTACAGTAGTGGAATGTAATCTCTGGGTACAGTGTGGAATGTCAGAGCCGCCTTAACTACACTATGAGGTCCCGGCTTAGTTATGCAGTGGGCCCTGCCTAAGAACACTTGATATCACATCCGCAGCCAAGGCCCTCTTTACCACCCAACAACAACACACCAATATCATCATATCACCTACCGTTGGGCTCAAGTGGCAGTACTCTAGGACTAACTGGCAGTGGCGGGTAACTAATGCGGCTCCCTGCTCAGCCCATGGATTTTAAGTGATTTGTAAGTCCTAACACACACAAACGGCCAAACAATAAGCTCTACCCGGGGATCAAGAGCATATGTCCATGCAATCACCATCAGGGCCCCTGTGTTTGTGCGAGCTCCTCCGGGCAACTACCTAGTATGCCCAATGGAAAAATGGCCCCTGTGTAATGTCATCCTCTGGGTATGGTGTTAATGTAAATCTCTGGGGTTTCAGTGTAGTATGTAATCTCTGGGGTATAGTGTAATGTAATCTCTGGGGTACAGTGAGTAATGTAATTCATTGCAAGGGTTCAGTGTGTAATATAATACATTTTTGGGGTACAGGGAATTATATTTGATTTCTGAGTACAATTGTGCAAATTCATTCTAAGCTGCAGTTAGTAATGTCATTTCTGTGGCTACCCACGTGTAATATATTTCGATTTCTGCGGTGCTGGTGAATGATGTAATTTCGTGTATGGAATGCAATAAAATACATTTTAGGGGTACAGTATGTGAGACATAAGTGATTCCTAAGGGGTACATTAAGATTGGGTTGTTTTATTTCTTCCTCATTCTGTTGTAACAAATTTAATGGAGTAGTGATGGGGGATGGGGAAGGGGTTAAGCAAAATTTGCTGCATTACGCAACATTTTTTTTTTCCAAAAAGCTTTATTGAAACAACATCAGTATGCTGATTAACAGTCAAAATCTTACAACAACTTGAAAGCATCAAACTTCCTTCCAAATTATTAGACAAAATGTGACAGGGAATACTGCATAATTTCAATCTTCCAACAGGTGTTTTCCCAGCTGAATCAGCAAGACTTCCCTTCCACCCCTCACCATCCGAAACACTTTGAGTTCCTTCTACTCGCGGTTCCCCGGCGGGAGAGCGGAAGGTTTGACCCACAGATAATTTGGTCACAAGAATCTTCAAAAGTAAGAGTCAGTAAACCATACAACAATTTTTCTGGGAAAGAAGGAATTAACATCCTAAGAAAATTGATATAACTTCTAAACTTTTTCAAACTTTTCAGACCCGGCTGATAGTTCGGCACTATTTTAATCAGCAAAAGAACTGACGATTCCCGGCTCACTAAGGAGAAACCATTCACTATATGGGCGACAGTCAAAACAGAGATGGACGAGAGGATTACAGAAAGAGGCAAGGGTCGGGGGGGGGGGGGGGGTGACTAAATCAAAACTCGTTGTCGCCTTGTCGTCAACTTGCAGATTGGTATTCAGAGTGACACCTACAAAGGTCATCCAGATCGCTCCATGACCGTAAAACCTGTCAAGAGAGATCTCTGCTCACCGGAACTCAACTCCTTCATTCATTGTAATATGAAAGATTCTTTAAACCATCTGTTAGATGGAGCCTGGTAAGTCCCTTCCATTCCTGGGGATTAGAATTCTAGCTGCTGCCAGAAGGAAGACAGCAGCAGCCCCCCCCCCCTTTCAAGGTCTCGATCGGTACAGGTAGCAATGGATAGAAGGAGGCCCGCGGGTCATTTTGCAATCGTAAAATACCCCGTAATATTCTCTATCACCTGCGATTACCGTGCCAGAAAGGCTGCAGATTTGATCTAAACATTCCCACCAAATAGTGTATCATGTCATTCCTGACTCTTCTTCCCGCATCTCCAGCATGTGTCAGGACTGTAGGGTATAATGTGTGTAAATGATTGTGATAGATTTTGTAATTAAGTTCATGTATACGACAGAACTGAGGTCTTATGCACCAGAGTTTAATGCGCTACTCCATACCCTCATCGTTTTTTAATTTAGTGCCAAGTTCTCTCCTCCCACACCCTTCCATCTAAATACCCCCAGCCGACCTTTTGATATGGTGTATAGAAAGCATGTTTGCGTAAATCATTGAAATTGTCGTGTCCTTGGGGCCAGTTGTTGCATTGCACACAGGGTCTCGAAGTCGAGGGGTTTCACTAGCCAGTCCCATTGGTATCAAAGTAGTGGCTTAAGTATGCATATAATATATAAACATTCGGGGTTTGGTTCTGCGCCGCTACAAACACCCTCATTGTAAGACTTGAACATCTGCAGTTTCTAGTGAAGCTGCTATTACTTGGGGGCTTTCCCTATTCCATCCTGGTAAAAAGAAAGGCAGGGGGCCGAGATTTTATGTCAGGGTTGCCCCTAATTGACTAGTGGTCCTCGCGGGGGTATATAAATTATACCTGCAGACCCATATTTTTTAATACTGAACATAGTTAACCCGAGAGATTCATAGGCAAACTAAGACGGGGCAGGAGCCATCGGCAGGAATGACAGTCTCCTCTCCTGCCGTATATAGCGTCTTAAAGCTGGACCCCAGCTTTTGACGACCTGCCGTCGGACACAATCCAGCACATCCTAGCAGCGATCATTGCTACGTAGTAATGACTTCATGTCCGGGAGGCAGTCCTCCCTCACCTTTATGTCCTGATTAGGTGCTTCTTGGCTTATCCTCGTCTCCTCGCTACCACCGCCCAGATGAATTTCCAAAGCACCTGTTGAGGATCCCTAAATATGCTATTACGAGGACCATTGAAGGGAGGGTTTTGAAGACAAGTATAAGGAGGCCTAGGAGAACATGATCATATTTGATAATAAGATTCGGCCCGACCAGGGAAGTAATTTCCTTCCGTCCCATTTACTCGGTCTGCCTTAATGTTGGTAATAAAACGGAGGCAAAGTTTCAGGTGAAAGAGGTTGTTCTAAGTTTCTTTGGGATCTGGACCCCCCAAGGTAAGTAAAGTGTCCGTCACCCCTTTAAACTTGAACTGCCCTGCAGCGTCTGCAGACCCCCCCGGTCCAGGTAACATCATTGCTACACTCTTAAACCATTCACCTTAAAATTGCTTGCCCGTACCCCCCACCCCCCCCCCCCCCCCCCGAATCCATCCAATAGAGCTATATCAGGTCAGGCAGGAGGTTTCCAGCTGGTAAAATAGAGCAGCAAGATCATCCAGGCAAAAGCCGCGCATTTTTATTGCTTATCTCCATCTGCAGGCCCCCTGATCTCCCGGTCCGCCTTATGGCACGCAACAAACACCCATCACCAGCAACTACAGGATGGACAAAGGGCACCCCTGCCTGTGTCCCATTACGGATAGTCAAAGGGTTTAGACAATACCCCATTGACCTAACCTCGCCGACGGGTCTTTTTATACAATGCTATGATTCGCGCAGCATAACCGACCAATCCTACGGTTTGACACGTCAGATTCCATAAAATTACCAATCCACCCGTCAAACGCCTGTTCTTCGTCAATGAGACAGCAGCATAAGGGGAGTTCTGTGTTTTTCTGTGCGTAATCAATCAGGAAGATAGTTTTTAAGAGTGTTATCTCTTGCCTCCCTCTCCTGAACATAACGGCCTGAGCTATGTGTATAAGGGTCTGTCAGAATAGTGTTACACCTGATGGCTATAAGCTTGCATACATCTTGGCAATCCCGTATTAAGTAAACGAAATGGGCCTCTGTCAACTGGAGCATAGCGCAGGAATCTTTTCGCCCGTTTTACGGGATTACCGTGATGTGTTGCCTGGGTGAATGAGGGGGAAATGGCTTAGTGGCCGATTCCGAGTTTCAAAGGAGTGACAGAAGAGGGACAGTCATTCTCCTCTTAAAAACCTTGTAAATTCTGGCTGTGAAGCCATCGGGGCCCGGCCTCTTACCAAGATGCCAGAGCAGAAATGGCCTGCCCAAGCTCCTGCTCCGAAAAGGGACCTCAAGCGCCTCCAGTTACGCTCCGTATCCAAACCAGGCACAAATGCCCCTGTTCCCAAGAAAGACCCACTCGGGTTTTTCACCCATCAGGTTCAGGCATCCTCGGATCGGATCGGTGCGAGTTTATAAAACAGCTCTCGATAAAATCCTTGGAACCGTCCAGGATCTCTCCCCGTACTAGAATGTATGATCTTGCCCGCCCTACGTTTAATCATGGGACCAAAAAGAGCAGCTCTTTTTGTCTCAGAGGGATCTGGCCAACATTCTACTTGATCTTTGTAACATCCAAGCATGTATTATCCCCCTTGCGGCAAACACCTAAACCTTGCGTCTTTTTGTCCAACAGCCGCAGGATCTCTTGTTTTGTCTGCAAGAGGTCTCCGCAGATCTAGTCAGGACAGCGTCGTCTTGTGTAAGCTTCTCAAGTTCCGCCCAACCTAGCCAGCAATTTTTTAAGTTTGAATGCCGCTTCACCGTTTTTATAAGCGGTCCCCATGTTTTATCTCAGCACCCCCTAGAAAACGACACATTTTAAAGATTCCCACTCATACTTGGTGAGGATGATCTGAAGAGTGGGTCGCTATATAAATAACTTGATAGTCTGGATAAAGTCTGACCACACAGCCAGAGTCCTGTGATTTAACGATTCATGTCGAGGTCCCCACCCCACCCCTCCAATTAAATTGCTTGGGAAGGCGCGTGGGATGTTGTTCAGACTCACAAGATACGGGGCGTGATCCGAGAGAGTATATTACCAATACATCGGATTTTTGTGCCATCAGATAGAAGTGCATGATGGTAGATACACATAGTCTATTCTGCAATATCCTCCATGGGGATAGAAGTAGACAAAACGTGTAGTCCCTCCCGTCTGGATGGGTAAGCCCTCCAGACATCGCAGAAGCCTGCTATCGTGCTAGAGCCTCCGAATCCTGATTTGACCTATTGTGCAGGCCGAAGAGCGTCCCAACGATGATCCACACTGGCTGCACTAGCAATATTAAACGTCCCCGCATAGGACAATTTTCACTTCCCTCGTGCAAATACATCTCAGGTTCGTCTACTACTTTTGCACAAAGGCTAGTTGCCCCCTGATTAGGATGAGCCTAGATGGTTCTATTGTGTATGTGGAGGACCCTCCAATGTCCGCAGTTTAACAAAGATATCTGGCATCTAGATCTTTTTAATGTCAAGTGATCTGGACGGGGATCTTTAGAAAGAAGAATAGCCACTCCTTTTAAGTTTTTCTGGTCTGGATTTCTGCCTGCAGCATCAAGAGGGGAAAGAGTTTGTTTTGGAAAGATTCTAGGCTGACCTACCGTGTTTCCCCGATAAAAGACATCCTGAAAGTAAGTAACGTAGCGGTGTCCTGTAGGGAGTCGCCTAATGTAAGACATAGCCCCGAAAGTAAATAACGTAGCGGCTGTCCGTAGGCTTCTCGCACAGGCAGCCTGTGTCCATCACGCCCCCTGCGTGTGCGGCCTGAGGACGTTAGCATGCCTTGCCGGGATAGAGCGCGCGGATGAGGCCGAGGAGCAGCGAGGAGGCGGCGCGTGCGCGGAAGACGAGCAGCGGGGAAATGGGGCTAGGTAGTGTTTATCTCTGCCTACAACTGGCCCTAATACCTGCCTACAGCTGGCCCTAAACCTGACTACCCGCTGGGCCTATACCGTCTCTACAGCTTCCCCTCATACTGCCTACAGCTGGCCCTATACCTGCCTACAGCTTGCCCAAAAACCTGCCTACAGCTGAACCGAGCCTAAACCTGCCTACAAGCTGGCCCTAGACTGCCTACAGCTAGCCCTATACCTGCCCAATATTAGACATCCCCCCGAAATGAAAGACATAGTGGACTTTTATGGGGTAAAAAGAATGTAAGAAGCTGTCTTACTTTCGGGGAAACACGGTACTAACAGGTGGGTCTCCTGAACACAGAGTATACGGGTCTTCTGTCTATGCATGCTGTACAAGATCTGGGATCTCCTTTCTGAGACATTAAACCTTTTGACATTAAGAGAAGAGATCTTAAATGTCGTCATGTTACCAGAAAGTGACGAACCAGCTAAGTAAACAAAAAGGAAAGATTGTCCAATCAGCCGCGTCTGAATGAAAAAGATAAATGGAAATGTCAAACATAAATGTAAGGGGAAAGAAAATCACGCAGGATATAACCCTTTGGTAGCTGGTGTATGGGCCCAGAAAAAATAAAACTAATTTAGATTTTGCAGAAACCAAAACTGCGTAATACAAACACCGGTTTTCGTAGAGCACCTATCGGGAGGGGGGAGGGGGGGGAGCTCTGTTGGACTAAAACAGATTATCAAGAAGTAGCAAAAACAATTAACTGGGTAAAGGTAAGTCGTCCATGGGGCCTATCTTGTTATTGAAACTTTACAATTTGGGATGTTGCATCAGAGGGTGGAACCATATATTAATCTTTTAAAGGTGGTCTCTTATCATGCCCAGTCTAAATCCAGCAAGCCAGGCCGCACCCCCGATAGATAATCGGGGACATCCGCTTGGCCCCCTAGTGCCATATATTCTAACTTTATGTGGAGGCATCGGGAGGGTCCAAAGCAGGAACGGCACCCCGATCACCAAAATGCACAGATCGCTCTACTAGGCAGGTCCGTTACTTGAGAAGCTGGGTTATTATTGTGTGTTATGAAATTTGGACCGCGCCCACCGCCCCTTCTACTTCTTTCTAAGCGTGAGATATTTTTCCTGCCGATCTTTTTAGCCTCTGTTCTTTTGGGGATCCCAATAGCCCAGGCCTTCGTGCAGAAGATATAGGAGGGGGCACGGGCGCCCTGGAGGGGCATTGGACGCCGCAACGTCCCAATCGGGAATGGCAACCTTTGGCAGTTTCAGGGCAGTAAGGAATATCGGTAAATCTGCCGGGGTTCAGAAAGACACCGTGCCCTCCTCTTTTCCTAACATGAAGGGCAAATGGGAATCCCCACCTATATGCGATCCGTCTATTTTGTAGGAGGGATAAGAGAGGCTTCAATGCCGCTCGGAGCCTGAGCGTACGCCTAGATAAGTCGGGGAATAAAGCTAGCCTAGTTCCTTTGAAGAAGATATTTGGCGCTAATCTCGCCCTCCTCATTATATCTTCCTTCGTGCTATAGTAGTGTAGCCTACAGATTACGTCCAGGCCCGGACTGGCCATAGGGCAAACCGGGCATTTGCCCGGCGGCCGCTGGGTCCGGGCCGCGGGGCCCGGCTCGGATCGCCCCCCAAAGGGGACCAGTGTTCCCCCCGGGCCGGCCCCGAGTCCCGGGGGCCGGTCTGTGGCGCGCTACAGGGGCCGCAATGATCGCATTAGCGACCGGACCCCCGTGGCAGGGGGCCAACAGGCCCCCCTCGCCCACAAAGGCTGCACGGCCGGGTCACCGACCCAGCCATGCAGCCATCACGGCCGCCGCCTGCACCGCGGTGCAAGCAGCAGCCGAGGCTGGAAAATCTGGGGTTACTGAGCCCGTCTGTTCAGCTCCCAGGAGGCCGCAGGGCAGGCGCGTGATGTAATGACGTCATCGCGCGCCAGCTCCGCGGCCCTGCAGTCTGCTGCCGGCGGCCTCCGGGGAAGAAGACAGAAGAGGAAGCAGAGACATCAGGTAAGTATAGTTTTTACTTTTTTTAAAAAAAACTACTGCCCTGGCTACCCCTGCCCTGACCAGCTGCATGCCAGCCCTGGCTACCTGCCCTGAAACCAGCTGCATGCCAGCCCTGGCTACCTGCCGACCAGCTATATGCCAGCCCTGGGCCCTGCCCCCAAACCCGCTGCATGCCAGCCCTGGCTACCTTCCCTGACCAGCTGCATGCCAGCCCTGGCTACCTGCCTTGACCAGCTGCATGCCCGCCCTGGCTACCTGCCCTGACCAGCTAATGCCAGCCCTGGGTACCTGCCCTTTACCAGCAATGCCAGCCCTGGCAAACCCGCCCTGACCGCTTGCATGCCAGCCCTGGCTACCTGCCCTGACCAGCTTATATGCCCGCCTGGCTACCTGCCCTGACCAGCTGCATGTAGCCCTGGTACACTGCCTGACCAGCTGCATGCCAGCCCTGGCTACTGCCCTGACCAGCTGCATGCCAGCCTTGGCTACCTGCCCTTGACCAGCTATATGCCACCCTGGCTACCTGCCCTGACGCTATATGCCAGCCCTGGCTACCTGCCTGACCCGCTATATGCCAGCCCTGGCTTTCCTGCCCTGACCGATTTTCTGGGCCCTACCTGGCTAGTTACTGGGGGCAGCCCTAGTACCCGGCTGATTACTGGGGGCAGCCTAAACTACATGGCTAGTTTTCTGGGGGCAGCCTAGCTACCTGGCTAGTTACTGGGGCAGCCCTAGCTACCTGGCTAGTTACTGGGGCAGCCTAGCTACCTGGCTAGTTTTCTGGGGGCAGCCCTACTACCCTGGCTAGTTTACTGGGGGGTGATTACAGTGGTAGGCCCTGTCTACCTACCAAATTAATGGAGGAAGGCCCTGTTTACATACCTAATGGGGGGGCTACCTATTTACATGCCATTATCTGACATTTTTTTAATTTCTAATTTTTAGGGTCTAACATAGTGTTGGGGAATTGATAGGAAAGTGCTGGAAAAGAGAGGAGTCTAAAATGTATTTGTGGTAAATTCTAAAAGAGACGAGTAGTGGCCACTAGAAGACATTGCATGCTGTTTCCGGACAGAGAAAGAAATGGAAGGGAACGACTCATCAGGGAAGACGTCATGGAGGTTTGTGCCAGAAGGAGAAGAAAAAGAGAAGAGAAAAAAACTCCCATCAGAGATTTTACGTCCCCCTGTGAGTCCCTTTTGTCAGCGGTAAGTTTACTTCTGTGTTGAGTCAGTGCTGTATTCATTTTGATGGTGACCTGACTACTGGGGGTGTGGGTTGGGTAAGGTTATGCTGGGTGCTGATGTAGTGTCAGTGTGGGCTTGTCCCTGATTGTAAAGCAAGTGCACACCTGACTCTGTGATGAGGGGTTTCTCTTGCATCACTGTTTCTTTCTTGCTTGTGTGTAGGAGCTCTCACACGGAGCGTTTTGGTGCATTTTTTGTGTAGAAATGTACAGCATAACTGCCTGCCTTTCTGCACCAAAAACATAAAAAAAAGCTGCGTGTGAAAGCGCTTTATAGTGTAGTTTATTTTAGAAAACGGCGAGCTGCGAGAACAAGGGAATTTTTTAAGCGGATATTGTATGTGGGCTGCTGGGGGCTTAGTGCCAGGGC
Organism: Phyllomedusa bahiana; assembly: GCA_025379985.1. Taxonomy (NCBI): domain Eukaryota; kingdom Metazoa; phylum Chordata; class Amphibia; order Anura; family Hylidae; genus Phyllomedusa; species Phyllomedusa bahiana. The sequence goes on along the minus strand of JAODAL010007964.1, from coordinate 18,736 downwards.
TGATTTTTATTCCCAGTCCGGCCCTGATTACGTCTCTTGGCTTGCTAAGGTCTGAACTCATGGGGCGGAGAGCCCTGTGTGCTCTGTCAATCTCAACATGCGGACTCAGGTGTTTTTTCCTAACAGCAAATTAAAAAAATTTTACGGCAGTGTTGGGGTTTAAATTCCCTGTGGTTTGACAGCTTCTGGGAGCCCCCTAATCCTTATATTATTCCTCCTATTTCTATTTTCTAGGTCGTCAAATTGATCTACTAACTGCTGATGGAGGTTTTGCTGTGACTTAAGGGCTGTTTGTAAGTCCAGTATAGAGGTCTGAACAGAGGAGTGTGTTGATTCTAGAGAATCCACTCTGGACTGGAGGGTAGTCACGTCGTTTTTGACCACCTCCAGTTCTTGGCGCCAACCTTGTTTGATATAGGCTGCCATAACTGACAAGTCATTTTTGGTAGGTAAGTGTCAGAAGCGCCTGAAGCTCCGGGTGACCTCTAAGGATCGATAGCGCTCTATTTTTTGTGATGTCAGGGACATCCTCCGCAAAAGTTTCATGTCCAGAAGAGGTGCAGCCGCCACCATAGAAGGCTGCTTTATAGATCCCAGGTCCTCCGATAGCCCCAGAGTCAGGCCCAGTGTGCCACAATTGAGGGCTTCCCGAGTGGGACATTCGCTGTGCCCAAAATGCCTGGGACCCACAGTCAGCAAGAGGGTCCTCAAGAGGATCTGGTACCGTCTCCTGAGAAAGTTTCTGGGGGTCTTCTGAGCTTAGGGGGGTGTGAGATGGGCCCTCGTATGACCCTATTCCCATGGCAGCAGGGGCTCTGCCCCGGGGTCTACACTCAGGTTGTAGGTTATATCCAGGAGAGTGTCCAGGGCTACCCTCTCTCCAAACACTGGGCCCCAAGTCCTGCAGGCCAGGACAGGGTCCTCCCGTGCCGTCCTCCCGCAGGGGCTCGCCCAGCCCGCCGTCCCTTCTCTTATCAGCAGTAGGTGGTGGTCCTTGTAATGGAGGCGAACTCACCGCCATGTGCTCTCCCTCCTCTCCCCCTGTCGTCCGCCGCTCCCCGACAGCCTCAGGCACTTACGGCTAGTGGGGGGTCCGATCTGCTCCATCCCCAGCGGTGTGGGAAGCTGCCGGCGCCTCACGAGTGTCGTCGGGTCACTCACAGCAGGCTCACTTGTCGGCGAGGCGCTCCGGTCCGACGGGGAAGATGGCGCCCACGTGTCATCCTGATGTTCAGGGGATGCGGCTGCAGTCCCCGCAAGTGAGTCACGGGGCTGCGGCGGGAACTGGGTGTCCCGGGCGGAAGATCCCATGCTTCCCCTGCTTCTCTGTTCACTCCGGCGGCGTCTCACCCCTGTCCTTCGGCGTCCTGGGATCGAGTGTGCGTCCCGACGGGGAAGATGGCGCTCCCGCGGCGTCGCCGTGCTCCGGGGATATGCCCGCGCTCACCGCTGTGGAGCTGCAGGGGCTCACCGATTGTCGGGATTCCCCTTCACTGGGCTTCGGTCCCTGCTGCTGACTTGTCCCTGGTGGGGTCTCACGGGTCTCTGCGCCGCTCCTATCTCTCGGCAAGTCGGGGTTGAAACGCGTCCCAGCGAGGAAGAGGGCGTCCTCTGAGCCGCGGTCGTAGGCCTAAGCCTTCCCACCGGTCTGTGAGGGGCTTAAAAATACTTTTGATCGGTGCACTCGGTGCTGGGGTGCCAGGTGTCTTCCTGGGTCCCTTTTTACTTCTTTTAGAGGGCATCTGATAGCCTTTTCCACTCTTTGAAGTTCAGGCGCGCACAGAGCTCCTACACTGTGCGTCCTCCTGCCAGCATGCTAGGCCACGCCCCTAAGCAACATTTTTTATTTCCATCTAGAGGGGGAAATATTATAGGGGGGCTGGTTTGGCTTCATTGCCAGGGCTGCTTTTTAGTCCCAGTTTGGCTCTAAACTTCTGTAATTAGAGAGTCACTCAACTTTACGGATTGCACCAAAAGTGTTTGCCATAAGGACTCCGCCCGGACCAGCTGTGTGGGCTCACAGCGCTCCCCCAGACCTCCTAGCTGGGTTAGAGGGGGCCACTTCACTGCAGGGGAGAGGAGGGGAGAAAAGGAAAGGGAAGTGAAAGGGAAGGCGAGTGAAGGAGGGAGGGATAGGAAGATCGGGGATGTGAGGTTAAATTTGTCCCCCCCAATTTTTGACCCAAAGTTACACCCCTGATTACAAGCCAGCTTTGCTAATGACATCCAAGTGCAAAGTTGCTTGTTTTCACTGTCTCCTTATTCTGCAGACCATTTAATTAAATGATAAAACCCCTTTAATTAGACTTGACCGTTAAACGGTGCTCCCATCTTGGACACTGATGGCATATTGATAGGATAGGCCATAAATGATTGATAGGTGCAGGTCCCTCCTCTTGGCGACACTCAAAACTCCAATAGGATGGAGAGTACTGCACAAGCACAACCTCCCTTCTGTTCTGAACAGAGACTTTCGGGGCCTGTTTGTAAGAGAGGTGGGACCAGGCTCGGACTGGCCCACAGGGGAATAGGGGAAACCCCCGGTGGGCCCCTGAGCATGGTGGACCTAACTCCATATACATTATCAGATAGGCAAAAAGGGCATAGAAAGGAGGGAAATTAAAAAAGAGTATAGGAGGCTGTACAGTCATTTACAATAGCTATAGTTGGGCCCCTAAAATAAACTCCACCGGTGGGCCCATAAAAACTCAATTGGTGGGCCCCTAGAGTCAACTCCACCTCTGGGCCCTATGCACCGCAGTCCGACACTGGGTGGGACCCATACCCATAATAATTTTATGGCATATGGTAGTACCTTTTTAAGGTGCCAATACACATTAGATGAATTTTAGCTGTAGTTGGGGGTGTCCCAACTTTTCCACCAATAGCAGATATCAGAGGAAAGAAAGTACAATCAATTAGATTTCAATATCCTCAAAGCTAACCGTTAGTTTTTTGGTATACGACAGTCCATTTATATAGAGAATAGGGCGTCACAGTTTTTTTGGGGCTAAATACACCAAAACAATGGCGCAGCCGTTATGGGACATGTCCCCCACTGTGAATAGGAAGGAAGCAGATCTGTATCTGCGATCACTCTCAAGCTCATCATGAAATTTCAGGGAATCGTTGAAGTATTGAAGCCACATGTACATGGGATTGTGTATTGCTATATCATTGGTTTTGTTTTGCCTTTTTTAGGGGGAGATCGGCCCGCCTGGAATGCCAGGACCTCCAGGAAAAGTTGGTTTAAAGGTATTTACACTTTACATGATATTACTACTGTCCATACAATGTGCAGTTTTTGGCACACTTTTAGCTATAGTGATCAACCAGACTGCAGGGAATTATCTTGTATAGTCTAATATAGTATAGTACTGTACAGCTGTATCTTATTTGGAGAGTGTGTTTTCCTTTCAATAATCTGGTTACTTATGTCTTATTATTTAGGGACCACCTGGTTCCCAAGGGGAAAGAGGACCCCCTGGCCCACCGGTAATAATATAGTAATAATTTTATATAGTTTTCTATAGAGCATCAGCATGTGTATATTTATATAATGTTATGGTTCTTCCCTTTCTTATCAACTCTCTTTTGGGTTTTTATAGGGACGTATGGGTGAGATGGGTGACAAGGGCCTGCCTGGACCTCCAGTAAGTATATTTAATTGAAATCCTTTGAATTCCTACTGTGCTTAAAGGGGTTTTCTTAAAATGCTGTTTCAGAGAGCCTGCTCTTCGCCAGCCTCTGGCTCCCACTTTCTATTCAGGCGATGGAGGTTCTACATTTTCAGGCTCCCACTTCCTGTTCAGGCTATGGGAGGTTCTACAGCTTCAGGTTCCCACTTCCTTTTTTTTTTTTTTAAACTTGTTTTTTATTGCAAACACTTTTGACATATAACAAAACTTATGGCTGTTTTGACCAAAAGAAACAAATTTGTAGGAGAAAATAAAGTATGCATGTCTTCGTAACATGGGAAGGCTCAGTTTAAAAACTCAGTCCGACATGAATGGTTCAATTTCCCGGTTGTAAGTTGCATCACTAGTCTCAGGGGGTTAGCCCACGGTAAGTTCGTCATGCGTACCCGGGACTCATATGGTTTCTTCTTCCCATACACTATATGTGTTGGCTTTTTCCATATTTTTTAACTGGAAGGGAATAAAGAACAAGGGGAGAAAGGGGGGGGGGGGGGGGGGAGACAAACAAAAGGGAGCCTACCTGCGACCCGCGCATCCAGCACCCCCGGGTTTCCGAAGCTCAGAGTTGCGTGCACCCCTCCACTATTCAGGTTTACCTGTGCTATGTCTATGAATCGGCTGCTTGGCTGGTTGACCAGGTACCAGGTGGTAAATTCGAAAGCATTCTTTTATTTTTATTCTAATGTGTGTGGGAAAGGAGAGTGATGAACGGCGACCATGTGCGAAAGAAGTTTTTGTGCTAGTTTTTTCTTTCTGTTGTGCTGTGTCTATCCAGTCCATTCTGAACATGTGCGACAACTTATCAAGAAATAATTTTAGCGTGGGCGGACTCGGCTGAATCCAGCATTGCAAGACAGACTTTCTGGCCGCTGCTGCCACATAATAAAAAGAGTCGCTTTTGGAAGGTTGGGAGCGAGGTGAATCTCAGGGAAGATCCCAAACAATGCCCATTTTTGTTTGAATTGGGGGCCCAATTTGGAAGAAAATTCCTGGTGGTAAAGGAGTGGTTGTGGACCAGAAGGTCTGTATCGCTGGGCAAGACCAAAGGCAGTGTAATAGGTCCGCATGAGGTGACTGACATTTTGGGCATGTGTGGGTGTCTGAGTGGCCCATCAAAAAACCTCTATGAGGCGAGATGTATGACCTGTGGGTAATTCGAAAGGCCATTTCCCAGTATGACATAGTCGGTAGATACTTGGCTGCTTGTTCAAGAGAGGTGAGAAGGAGGTTGGGGGACAGGGAGGGGATCATTCTTGGCCAGTAGGCGAGACCACCTTGTATTTTAGAGTAATCTAACGGCTTATGCAATGAGGTGTAGAGTCTGGTGAGTAAACGTTTTGTGCGTTGTGATGTTGTCGTAATTTTAAGGAATGGGTCTTTCCAGTCTGAGTCCGTCAGATGTTTTGTGACTGCCAACATATAACTGCATGCCTGCATGTAGTGAAAGGGGTGTTGGTCTAAGTACGGAAATTTAAGTCTAGCCTCGCTGAACAGGTATGGGCGTCTGTTTTGGAAGTCTATAAGATCCGCTATCCTATGTATTCCGTACTTCTGCCACTGTTTGATTCTGAGGGGGGGTTTTCCCATGTGAAAGTTTGGATTGTTTATGAAAGGTAACAAAAGGGAGTAAGTTGGGTTTAGTCCTAAGATCTGCCTCGTTTTCGTCCACGCACGCCATGTCGTCATTAGTAGGGGGTTTTGCGTTATCTCCCGGGGAAGATTTTGATAAGTGAGATGCAAGAGACTTGTCAATGAGATGTTAGGGGAAAATTGTTGATCTAAGTTAACATCTGTGAAAGTTCTGGAATTTGTTATCCAATCCCCTACTATTCTAAGTTGTGATGCAATACTATAAAGCTGGATCTGTGGGAAATTTATCGCCCCATTGGAGCGGCGTTGGTTCAAGACTATCATGCTCGTGCGAGGTCTACGGTTGTTCCAGATAAAGGACCGAAACAAGCCCGCGATTTCTCTTATTTCCTTTGGTTTTAAATAGAGCGGCAATGATTGTAGTAAGTATAACAGTTTTGGGAATGCGATCATCTTGACCAAGTTTGCCCTCCCAATGGGGACAAAGTCAGCTTGCTCCAAGTTGCGAAGAGCCTCTCTAATTTCCTCAAAAGGGGCATTACATTATATTTGTATATTTGGTTGCATTTCTTGGGTATGAGGACCCCAAGGTATGATAGTGTGTGACTTTGCCCCCTGAATGGGTAATGTAAAAGACAGCGGGGTTGGGACGGACCTTTAGAAGTAGTCCTTCGACTTGTCCTCATTGATCCTGAAGCCCGAGAGGGAGCCAAAAGCCCGCAAATCCTCCGGGATTCTTGGCAATGTATGTTCTGGGTCAGTAATATAGAGCAGGATGTCATCCGCGAAGGCCGAGAGTTTTATTTGTTTCGAACCGATCTGAATTCCTTCAAAGAGTGTGTTCTTTTCTAGTTGTCTTATTAGCGGGTCAATAGATAGATTGAAAAGAAGGGGGGATAGTGGGCAACCCTGTCGGGTACCTCTATTAATCAGGACCTTGATTAGGGGGAGATTATTGACATTCAACATCGTATGGCAGTCTGACTGGCAACGACTCAGGAAAGAAACAAATTGATCTCCAAACCCTCTATATCTCAAGCATGTCGAGAGAAATTCCCACGACACCGAGTCGAATGCTTTTTCTGCATCAAGACTTAAAAGCAACGTTCTTGAGCGTGGTTGGTAGGTTCCCACTTCCTGTTCAGGTGGTGGGCGATTCTACAGCTTCTGGCTCCCACATCCTGTTTAGGCTGTGGCCGGTTCTACAACTTCAAGCTCACACTTCCTGCGCGGACTGTGGGTGGTTCTACAGCTTCCTGTTCAGGCCGTGTTGACTGTTCTACAGCTGCAGGCTCCCACTTCCTGTTCAAGCTGTGGGTGGTTCTACAGCAGTGCCAGACATTTCAGCTCTGCTGTTCCCAGCGGAATCTGTTAGAGCAGGGGTCCCCAACCGGCACCAGACCATGGAGCCTACTCTATCATTCCACGGCCCTGGGCTCCAAATGATGCCGACTGCCCATTGTACAGATCCGGATGGTCGGCATCAGATCTGCACGGCCGTTGTAAGCCGGCCGCGGAGAGTTAGCAGCTAGAGAGAAAGCAGGGGTGGTTCATGTCCGTCCCTGCTTTCCCATTCGATGTATATACTTTACATACACTTCAGCGACGCAGGGAGTGTGATGCAGCGATGTCGTCACACCCCCTGCGCTGCTGGGTCTCGCTGGACAATTTAGTAACAATTACATAACCATCAATTAAAAACTTGCACAAATATTTTATCCTGTTATTATTGACTATTGGCATCGTGGGACGTGCAGGATCATGTTTTGTTTGACAAATTGTGCTCCAAAGGTGCTAACAGCTCGTCAGTCCGTCGAGGATCACTAAAAATAGAGAAAATTTTAAAAAATTTACTTTGTAAACCCACTTATTCCAGTGCCACAACTTGTCCCAGGCATTGACCTTACTTTTCAGTCTTTATGCGATTCTGTAGCTATTCATTGCTGCGGACTATGATTTGCTGGAGAGTCATGTGTAGAATGAATGGTAATGTCCAGGGGCATAGTTATAGGGGGTGCAGAGGTATCGGTTGCTACCGGACCCCTCTATCGCATAAGGCGATACCAATATTATAACTGGCACATGGTAGGTGGGGGCTCTTTTATGGATTTTGCACTGGGGCCCCCACCAACCAAGTTACGCCTATGGTAATGCCATCGTTGGGACCACCTGGACGGGCCACAGTGATCAAATGAGTGGTTTGGAAAGTAAGTTTTTGTGTTTTTCTGTATTTTTAATGATTCCTGGTAAACTGACAAGCTGCTATTACTTCTGGAACACCCCTTTAACTTAATTAATAGGTAGTACATAGTAATAATTTGCCTTATTTTGTAGGGTCAACCTGGTAATCCTGGACCTGATGGGGAGACTGGGAAGAGTGGGCCTCCAGGAGACATTGGCCCCCCAGGAACTGAAGGTGCTGTTGGACCTATAGGATATACGGTGAGCAGGAGGAGTTTTCTACTAAAAAATGTAATGGCAGAATTGGATGAGTATTTTTATAAGTTGGAGAAAAAACAGAAAAAAGATTATTCTCACCTCCGGGTCCCTCACCACTGCAGCTCCAGAGCTCACCAGCAATCCGCCTCTCTTCACTTCCGGGTTCTTGTCCCGACATACAGCAGACGCTCGTGCTCCATAGTGATTGAATGAAGCACAAGCCTCTCCTGTGTTTCAGGATGAAATCCCGGAGTGAAGAACAGTGGATGCCAAAGAGCTTTGGATCGTCAATATCAGCATTCCAGGAGGTAAGTATCAATATTATAATACATATATACAGGCCGGGACGATGGGTAAGGCGAAGGTAGGCGACCGCCTAGGGTACCACTTCATCCCCGGCAGAGACGGGGTGCAAGGAGGTTTGGTGTGCCTGAATTTTCCATTTGGGGGGGCACTTTATGCCTTTTTTGCCTAGGGCACCAGAATAACCTTGTCCTTGCCCTGTTTTTATCTATCTATCTTATCTTTTTCTTATCTATCTTTTCCCATCTATCTATCTCCTTTTTCTAAACTCCTATCTATCTATTTTTCTCCTATTATTTTTATCTATCTATCTCCATCTATCTATTCTTTATTACTCCTATTTCTTTTCCTATCTCATATCATATTCCTATCTTTTTTCCATATTTATCTATCTCCTCATTATCTATCTATTCCCCTTTTTTCTCCTATATCTATTCTATCTAGCTATTCAATATTTTTATTTTCTATCTATCTATCTCCTATCTCTCATATCCTATCTATCTTTTTCATATCTATTTTCTATCTTCATTTTTCTATCTAATCTTTATCTTTTCCCCATATCTATTTTTTATCTATCTTCTCTCATTTTCTATTCTATTCCTATCATCTCATAATTCTATTTTATCTATCCTTTCCCCATATCCTATCTATCTATTCTCATATCTTTTCTATTTTCATATCTAAAATTTTTTCATACTATCATCTCATATCTATCTATTCTATATCTTTAAAAGTTGGATATTGCTTGTTTATTTGTGAAAAGAAAATGTGTGATGGTAGTGTCTGTCCCTTTAATCATCTCCATCAGAACACTGGCGTGCAACCCTCAAAACGCTTCCACTATCTATAAAGAAAATCCAAGACACGTGTTCTTTTATAGTGTCCCCTTTGATTTTCACATCAAGAGGCACTATGCAGTTGCTGAATACCTTGAGTAAACTCGTACAACAAGTACATTTCGGATCCATGATTTATGGTTTGAATATGGCCCTTTTTCATGCACGTGTACTCTAATTAGTCTGCTGCAATTTGCTTCTGTTTTAGGGTCGAGAAGGACCTGCTGGGCTTGAGGGGCCTCCTGGTGAGAAAGGAGAGAAGGTAAGTTGGTTTGATAGTGAAACACACTTAGTAATGGACAAGAAGCTTGTTGCACTGGCAGTAATAGCTGCATAGCATCTCTACAAGCAGGGGTGTACTCTACATAGAGGAAGGCAGGCCTATTGCAGGGATTAAGGTGGCTCATTTTAAGATGTGGTTCACATTTGCTTTGGAGATTCGGTGGTTCGGAACCACCGTTGCAGAGGTGGAACCAGATCCATTCTACAATGGCGTCCAAAAGACCCCATTAATTACAATGGATCCGTTGGGTTTCCGCTGCAGTGTTCCTAATTTTCATGACGTTCCATCATTAAAGGGGTTGTCTCACTACAAGGATTGCTGCTTTTTATGTTAAAGATCTTGCAAAAACAAGTCACTTTGCAATATGTGTCTATTAGCAGTGTCCTACCAATTCCTAGATATCCCCTCTTGTATGGGCTGCATCAGCTCCTCAGGTCGCTATAGCTACAGACCTTTTCAATCTCTCATGATAGGCTGACAGCAGTGGTTGCTATAGCTACAAATCTGTTAGATTTCTCCTGATAGGCCGACAGCACTGGTTGCTATAGCTACAGACCTGTTAGATATCTCATGATAGGCTGCCAGCGCTGGTTGCTATAGCTACAGACCTGTTTGATCTCTCCTGATTGGCTGTCAGCACTGGTTGTTATAGCTACAGACCTGGCTTCTACTGCAGCCTAGTAGAAGCCAGTTAACACGCCCCTGAATTCAAAATGAAACCAAGAAAACAGGACTGAGGTAAGAGGAATCAACGTAGTGAGACAACCCCTTTAACATCCAATACTGATGTGAACCAGGCCTTATGGTACTCGATGATGCCAACTTACATGATGCATGCCATGGACACAATTGGGTCCGAACTTCCCGTCCTTACCTCTCCACGCTCCTGCTCCACACTCTGCCTTTGTCTGAGGCTGATGTATACATACCAGCCCCCTAGCTTGCGCCCCAGCTCTTTATGATTTAAGGGCCAGTGCATTCCTGATGTCCAATGGCTGGCCACTTAACTCTTCATTAGGACACTTCCTCCTGCAATCTGTGCCAATTTGTTGGTGTCCTTGCATCTGGTTTGAGCTTCCTTGTCTGTGTTCTGCATTCCTGGTTTTGACCCCTGCTATTGGACTTCTGACTATGCTTGCCTGTCCTGACCTCTTTGCCTGTGACCTGGCTTCGTCTCTGCCTGCTCCCTTTGTACCTTATTTGACACTTTGGCTGTCACCACGAGCGGTCACGTCAGGGGTAGAGACCTGAGAGTCTCCCACAGCCAAGTCCACCCCCTCTTGCGGCGGGTTCAGGTGAATACCGGGTGGCTTCTTAGACTCCGCTACATGGTGTGGTCAGTGTCACCTCTCGCAGTGACCCAACAGATCTACCACCCGAACGTGACACCAATCAGAACAGGAGGACCTGGTGCTTGCTTGTGCTACCCTATCTCTTACTATGACTTTGTAAGAGAGTCAAAGCAGTTGAGTCAAACCTTTACTGGGCCCTCACTCTAGGGCCCCATTATAATGTATTGCATTCAAACCTCTAATTTGGTGCAGGCAACCCAGGAACATACATTACTCATAAGAAGATAAATGAATTAACTTTCATCATTTTATCTGTGTTTTAGGGCATGGCTGGAACCATTGGAGACCAAGGGGTCAGAGGGCTGGATGGGGAGCAGGTGAGTTTATTGTTTCAACAGAATATTGGTACAAGTGCTAGGTACAGGCTATGACTGGTCCACATAGGAGCAGGGGAAACCCTAAGTGGGCCCCTGTTCATAGCAGGCCTGGGGCTGCTTTTCAGGTAGAAAAAGCAGATAAAGAGAGGCAGAAAACAAGTCATTTGTAGTATGTGCAGCCACACACAGTAGCTGTAGCATGGGCCCCAAGAATCAGCTCCACTGGTGGGCCCCAAGAATCAGCTCCACTGGTGGGCCCCAAGAATTAGCTCCACTGGTGGGCCCCAAGAATCAGCTCCACTGGTGGGCCCCAAGAATCAGCTCCACTGGTGGGCCCCAAGAATCAGCTCCACTGGTGGGCCCCAAGAATCTGTTCCACTGGTGGGCCCCAAGAATCGGCTCCACTGGTGGGCCCCAAGAATCCTCTCCACTGGTGGACTCCAATAATTAGCCCCACTGGTGGCCCCAAGAATTAGCCCCACTTCTGGACTCCAATAATCATCTCCACTGGTGGACCCCGAGAATCATCTCCACTGGAGGGCCCCAAGAATCATCTCCACTGGCGGACCTCAAGAATCTACTCCACTCGTGAGCCCCCACAATCAGTTCCACTGGTGGGCTTCAAGAATCAACTCTAATGGTGGAGCCCAAGAATCAGCTCCACTGGTGGGCTCCAATAATCAGCTCCACTGGTGGGCTCCAATAATCAGCTCCATTGGTGGGCCCCAAGAATAAGCTCCACTGGTGACCCCAAGAATAAGCTCCACTGGTGGGCCCCAAGAATCAATTCCACTGGTGGGCCCCAAGAATCAATTCCACTGGTGGGCCCCAAGAATCAATTCCACTGGTGGGCCCCAAGAATCATTCCACTGGTGGGCCCCAAGAATCAACTCCACTGATGGGCCCCAAGAATCAATTCCACTGATGGGCCCCAAGAATCAATTCCACTGGCGGGTCCCAAGAATCAATTCCACTGGCGGGTCCCAAAAATCAATTCCCCTGGTGGGCCCCAAGAATCAATTCCTCTGGTGGTCCCCAAGAATCAATTCCACTGGTGGACCCAAGAATCAACTCCACTGGTGGCCCCAAGAATCAACTCCACTGGTGGGCCAAAAATCAGCCCCACTGGTGGCCCAAGAAATCTTTCCACTGTGGGCCCAATAATCCCCCACTGGTGGGCCCAAAAAAAATCAGCCCCATTTTGGGCCCCAAAATCGGCTCCACGGTGGGCTCCATAATCAGCCCACTGTGAGCCCCGGAATAAAATTGTGTTGGGCCCCAAGTATCTTCAACTGGTCCCCCCCCAAAGAATTTCCCCCTGGGGGCCCCGAATTTTCCCCAGGTGGGGCCCCAAAATCTTCTCCACTGGTGGGCCCAAGAATTTCTCCCTGGTGGCCCCAAGAATCATCCCCCACGGGGTGGGCCCCAAAAAATCATCTCCACTGGGGGGCCCCCAAGAACGCCCCACTGGGGGGCCCCCAAAAAATAAAGCTCCAGGGTGGCTTCAACAATCAGCTCCACTGGTGGGATCCAGGCACCCCAGTCCGACATTACATACTTACCATCATAAGGTAGCAATGTTGTAGCTATAGGCAGTGTATGGGGAAGCGGGTTCATAGTGGGCCTGATGGTTAGAAGAGCATGATTGCAATTGCAGGGTGTGATATTGTGGATACAAAAGGAGAAGCACCAAAACAGGGCGGCATTGGCCCGCGGGGGACTGGTCATTCACCCCTTTATAGCCCTTTCTCCTGGTGCCGTTTGTGCCTTGTGTGTGTGGGGTGTAGGCATAATTGCTAGGTGTAGGTACGGTTTCATTAAGGTGTAGTCATGTCGTTAGTTAATCTAATCGTTACGTGTGACACGTGACTTGGCCAACACGTAATCGGTCATCAAAAGGGATTCGTTAAATTGTTAAACTGATTATAAAGTCATAAAATAAAACATATATGAACTTTAATGTATAGGAACAAGCTGTGTATTCCTTTCATTAGCTTTGGCGTTTCCCGGGAAATGTCGGGGGAAATTGTGTTTTTGGTTTTGTCTTGGGCCGACTCTGTTAGAGTTTAATGCTTTTCGGGATCTCCGCTCGTTACGGGGGATTTAAATTTGGGGTTTTTCCCTTCGTTTTTATATTGTAGTTAGTTTATTATTTTCATGCTTAGCAGCAGCAATTGGCCCTAACTTACAAAGGGCCCCCAGGCAGGTTATACAACGATAAAATGATAGCAGTAATATGTGCAATTTTATGCATTTTTGGGGGAAAACGGTGCTCGGGGAGACTGTTGGCATTTTTGGCTCAGTGGGTTTCTGACAGCAGGTGGTCAGTGGTTAGAGATGCAGAAGGGGGGCCTGGTTAGCCAGTGTAGCTTGTGGCTCAGTGGGTTAAGGCAGCCCGGGGGTCGTGGTTAGCACATGTAGATTGTGGCTCGTGGTTGCATGTAGCACTGGGCTCAGTGGTTAGCACTGTTGCCTTCCAGCGCTTGGATTAAAAATCTTGTCAGACATTTAAAAGATAATAAAGTTATATTTGATAGATGTTATGACCATAGCGACAACAGATATTCTGTTATATATGATGGGCTGAGCTGGGCAAATAAAAGTTGTTGGCCAGGGCTAAAAAGGCGGTTGCAGGGGCCCTGGGCAGGAACAGTGTATAGGCCCTTTGCCCATTGTACATGGGAACTGGGGATCAGAGATGACAAGCTTGGGAGCTGGCAATGCAGCGTCCTCCCTCTACACTTTTTGGGTCTTAACAGCTGGTATTTATCCCATTTTTTTTAAAAGGGGGGCCCCGGGCTTTCGGAGGAGGTCCATTTGGGAAAGAAAGGAGATCGGTCGTTGTAGTTGTGCTATTCCTTTTTTTGCCTTTGATTTTTTTTTGCTTTTCTGTTTACAGAGCTAGTTACTAAAGAACAAGACAGAGATAAAAAGTTAGGAGATATTAGATTTTTAAGGGGTTTTCCCATTCAGCTATTTCACTGAGCCTGCTCCTTACAGACAACTTCAGGCTCACACTTCCTGTTCAGGGTGGATGATTCTACAGCCTCAGGTTCCCACTTCCCGGTTAGACTGTGGGCAGTTCTACAGCACCATGATCCCATTTCCTGTTCAGGCTATGGTTGGGTCTACAGCGTTAGGCTGCCACTTCTTGTTCAGGCTGTGGAGGGCCCAAAACAGCTTAGGCTTCCATTTACTGTCGGCTGGGGTGGTTTTAGTTTCAGGCTTTTCCCTTTTTTGGGGTGACGGGCTACAGCTTCAGGCTTCCACTTACTGCTGTGGGTGGTTCTGTAGTTTCAGACTCCCATTTCCTGTTTAGGCTGTGAGAGGTTCTACAGTTTCATGCTTCCACTTACTGCTCAGGCTGTGGGTGGTTCTATAGTTTCAGGCTCCCATTTCCTGTTTAGTCTGTGAGGTTTCTCGCTTCGGGCTCCCATTTCCTGTTTAGTCTGTGAGTGGTTCTACTGCTCAGCTCCCTTTTCCTGTTTGGCTCGAGGGTTCTACGCTTCCTCACTTTTTCCTTTTTTAGGCGCATGTGGTTCTAAGCTTAGGTTCCCACTTCCCGTTTTAGGGTATGGGGGGGTTCTACAGCTTCAGGTTCTATTTCCGTCCAGGGTTTGGGTGGTTCTAAAAAAGTGGGCAACATTTCACTCTGCTATTTTAGCGAGCCTGTTAAAAGGGAATTGGGGAAAAAGGGTTTTTAAAAAGCGGGGGACAAGGGTACAGACCCTTAAAAAATTCAATTTGACTGAAATATACATAAACAACTCCCGTGCTGCTAAAACGGCAAGAGGGAGTGCATCACCATCCCCCCACTGCTAGAGCGAGGGGAGGTAGTCAATAAACTAGGAAAGCTTGTGTACCCAAGCAGGAGATAGGAACTGCTTTAACTGCTTTAACTCTGAAATGAATCAAAATAAGAACAGCAATGTATTTAGTAATATCATTTATTTATCTTTTCCTACAGGTTTAAAGCTAATCGTGCGGTGGGGGGGAAAACCTTTAAAAAATATTCCCCTGCTAATAGATAACCATGCCTTTATTCCTATTTTATAGGGGGACTCTGGCCTTCCGGGGAAACATGGGACGTTTGGACCAATTTTGGGGTCCAGGAGAAAGAGGGAACCCGCTACCCGGCCCTCCGGAGACAGGAAAGGAGGTATAAGTTTTAGGGATGGAACATTTTTAGACACTGCAGTTGTATACACGTCTCTAAAGACTTCATTGTTTTCTCTTTATAGGGAGATATGGGGGAAATTGGAGATATTGGAGATCCTGGACCCCCTGGAGAAAAGGTTTGGCCAAAATTAATAATTTCTATAGGGAGTCTCCACAATCCAGGTGTTTGTTACTTTTAATATTATATATTCCATCCCAGGGAGAATTGGGACCACGTGGTAGTACTGGAAATCCCGGCCCAAGTGGAATTATGGGAGAAAGAGGAGCTCGAGGCCCAAAGGGTGAAAAGGGGCTGATTGGACATCAGGTGAGAATGCAGGAACGCATTGGCCTTCAGCTAATCCATCTTGTGGGAAGAAAGAATTATTCTGATAAAATTTTTAAAAACTTGGACGAAAAAACCCCCATATGAATGAATGAATGAATGAATGAATGAATGAATAACACTCCCTGCAGACTCTGTTCAGACATTTGCCATTGATTCCCTAGTTGAATGATGATGATGATTTTCTTCAGGGTCAACCTGGCTTGATGGGAGTTCCTGGACCTCATGGGCCAATTGGTGAAATGGTAAGTGTCTATGAATAGCTAGTTAAAGAACAATATCAAATATCATCTTCAGTTTTGGTATTTTATGGGATTATACATTGCAGGGACCCCCTGGGAAACTGGGAAGTCTGGGACAAGATGGGCCTCGAGGAATGAAGGTAATGTTCTAGCAGAGGCCGCTACAACATATGGCCTAGAGGAACTCTGGAGGTCCACAAATCAGGCCACAAAGTGCTGCAAAATGCATGTTCCTGGGAGGTTTGGGGCGATCTTGGGAGGTCCAAGGGAGTTACCAGGCAGCCTGGGAGTGTGCCAGGAGAGTTCTCAGTAAATCTGAGGGCTTTCCCGAGCGGTTTAGACTTCCACCTCCTGCCAGGTTGTGCAGGTCTGTTATAGTACATACCATCTAATGTCCTCTTGTAGTCATGTAAGTCAGTGGTCTCCATCCTATGCCTCTCCAGCTGTTGGTAAAATACAACTCTAAGCATCTTCTGACAGCGTTGGGTTGGAGACCTCTTGGGCAACATGTATGGACAGGTCTGCGACAGAAGTCTGGCGTCTTTTCAGGCCAAAAACTGGCGCAGCCCCGTTCACTATATTTGTAATCAGGCGCACTCCAGTATCAGACGCATTACAGAGCACCCGCGGCACTTTGTAATTTGCCTGAGATCGGGGGAAGTGTCGCACTACAACCATACGTAGCTACACATTTATAGCTTCAGTACGGGAAATCCAGGCGCATTACTGCTGGAACAGGTAGAGCACTTTAAAAGTGGTTTACCTGAGCCAGAAGTGTCGCTTTGTAGCAAGAAAGCGCTAAATCTATGACCCGCAGTAGAACAGGCTCATAGATTCAGGCGCATTCTATTCTACTAATGCGCCCCCAAAAAAGTGGGTGCCAAAAATCATACATGTCGCCCCTTGTGTAGATAGTTCCTTGAATTTTTCTTTCTGTCCATGATTCTGAATTTACACTTTTTCCATGCAGGGTGATATAGGCTATCAAGGTACAACTGGCTTTCCTGGACCACGAGGAGGACCGGTATGTTATAGAAGTCTTTGCCATTACACAGTCCCAATCCTCACAGTCCGTCTCCACAAATAGTCACTCCCAGCGGCTTGGTCAGAGGAACATGACATAATGCGGAAGTAATGTGAACTGATTATCTCTAGTCACTGGTGCTAGTTATCTACGCCTGGTACAGAGAGTATTTTACGATCTGTATAAGTGTTAGTATTGTCCTTTAGATGCACATCACCAACAAAAAAAAATTCTAGCTGTTTAATGATATTTTTTGTTTTTAGGGACCTTATGGAGCAAAAGGAGAAAAGGGTGATCAAGGTCACAGTGGAAACCTGGTGAGTGGGTGTAAGTGGAAAGGTTCAATACACTGGTATGAGACAAGGTTGTAGGTCTTTAATATAATTCTTTACAATTTACTGTAGGGTCCAGCAGGTCCACCGGGGAATAAAGGTGTGCTAGGTCCACCAGGGATCACAGGACCTGAAGGACAGAAAGGGGACACAGGGACTGAGGGCATTCCTGGAGTTCAGGTAAAAGATATGTGATGTATATTATAAATGGGCATTAATAATGTTATAGGATGATATGTATGTCAATAGATATATATTATTCATTAAAGGGACCACCAGGTTCTGCCGGTGAGACTGGAGCAGCAGGGGCCCCTGGCAGAGAGGTACGTATGTATGATAAGGTATTTACAAGCAAATATGTGCATATGCATAAATGTGTCTATATATATATTTATTATAATACATTTTATAATAGTATAAATTATATATATATCACCACCGGCCACTTTATTAGGTTACACCTGTCCAACTGCTCGTTAACACTTAATTTCTAATCATAGCCAATCACATGGGGCAACTCAGTGGGATTTAGGGATGTAGGACATGGTCCAAGACAATCTCCTGCAGTTTCATAACCGAGCATCAGTTTGGGGAAGAAAGGTGTTTGGTGCCTTTGAACGTGGCATGGTTGTTGGTGCCAGAAAGGGCTGGTCTGATATTTTTTAAACTGTGATCTCCCCTGGGATTTTCACGCACAACCATCTCTAGGGGGTTTCAGAGAATGGTCCCAAAAAGAAAAAACATAGTTAGGCGGGGTCCCTTTGGGCGGAATGCCCTTTTTGATGCCAAGGTCAAAGGAGAAAGGGAGTTGTTCGAGCTTTTAGAAAGGCAAATGTGACTCAAAAAGCCACCCTTTTCAACCCAAGGAGGCGAAAGCATTTTTGAACCACAACGGCGAATTTGAGGGAGATGGGTACAGCAGCAAAAACCACACCCGGGTGCCACTCCCTTTTACTAAGAACAGGGAAAATGAGGCTCCAATTTGCCCAAGCTCATCGAAATTGGACGTAGAAGATTGGAAAAAAGTTGGGTTGATGAGTCTCGATTTTCTGTGCCATTGGTGGTAGGTCAGAAATTTTTGGGGTCAACAACATGAACATGGGTCCCTCCTGCCCTTGTATCAACGGGTTTAGGCGGGGTGGTGGTGTTTGGGTGGGGAATATTTTTTCTTGGGACTCTTTGGGCCCCCTTGGTTCCAATTGAGCTCGTTGCAACACCCTTTTGGAATCTATGCCACGAAGAAATTTAGGCAGTTTTTGAAACAAAAGGGGGGGCCCAACCCCTTTCTGATGGTTCCTAAAAAAGTGGCCGGGGGGTGTAGATTAAAAATTTATATAAACGGTGTGTACACCCCGCCAGTTTTCAATACAACGGTAAAAGGGGTTTTAAAAGACATTTCACGAGGGTTCCTGGCCCTTTGTGGTGTAGGGGCCTTCATGTATGTCGGGCATCCTCAAAAATGCGGCCCCCCAGCTGTTGGGAAACTACAGCCCCATCATTCCCACTGTTATTAAAAATAGAAATGCAAATTGGGAGTTTATTTCCCCAAAAGCTGGAGGGCCGCAGTCTGGGACCTGAGTATTTTTTGTCGCCACAAAAAGAGTTGGCCCCTGTTTTAAAATAAGTATGGCTGTTTCAGCCCATCCGGAACGCTCTTTACGGGGGTATCATAGTTTTTGGGGGGGACATGTCCATGTCCCGGGGGGGAGTTTGGGTGGCCTTTTAAGTCAGCGCTAAATGGGATCTGCTATATAGGGGAAAGGTTTGGCCCGGAGGGCAATTATGGGATACCAGGATCTACCCCACAGCCATACAG
>JAODAL010007963.1:0-121386 GCA_025379985.1 Phyllomedusa bahiana | reverse complement strand
CACACGGCTTAATTGTGGGGCGTAATTACGCCGCGGGAGCGGGGGGCAGGCACCTCACCGGCCCCATAGATATCATTACTAGCGGCGCGTATACGTCGCTAGTAAATGACACGTCACTTATCTCCCCCCGCGGCGGATTCGCCCAGCGGGAAGAGGAGACGTAATCCATAGTTCTCTATGAGAACTGTGGATTACCGTAATGACTGGGACGTATTCCAGCCCGTAATTCGCGCACTACGGTGCGTATTACGGACTGAAATACGTCCCATTTTAAGCCGTGTGAACATAGCCTAAAACTTAACTTTCATGGTAACAAATAATACCCAAATACTCCTCACTACAAAAATAAATGGGTAATAAGTGGGTCAACGAGGACTCGCACTTCTTGGCTGATTGCAGTATCCAGGGGTACAGTAGTCCTCCAATGCAGGGTAATGGTTTCCAAAAAAACTAGAAGTCCAATCAGGATCTATGGAACCAAAGACAGTCTCTAGTTCTACAAAAAAAAATCCCTTTATTAGGAACGGTCCCTTAGTGGAGCAAACACCCCAACAAGGGCAACCTCACAAATTCTCCCTCATCTTACCGTGTGAAAAACAATATAGACCCGATACGTGTTTCATCCAGAGGACTTGTCAGTGGGAGAGTAACAAAACTACACCATAGTGAAATAACAAACCAATTGTAGAAGTACAGAAACAGGGGATCAGTACCAATATCAATTGGAGCACAATCGCCCCACAAGAGCAAACCCTATAGTAGGCCCACGGGTTTTTGGAGATTTTCTACCCGCAATATGTCTAATAATGAATGGGGCCAGCATTAATGGAGCAGATGAACTCCACCTCTATATATTTGCTCCTCAGGGTTAATTTGTGGGGTTGCCCTTGTCAGGGCTTTTGCTCCATACTAATACATGCTATATATATAATTTTTTTTTTTTTGGTAACAACTCTTCTGCATTGGAGGACTACTTTACTCCTGGCTACTGCAATCAGCCAAGAAGGGAGAGTCCTCGTTTTTACCCACTGTCTGGAAAAGCCTGCACCCACTCGAGGGTCGACGGCCTGACTTGTGGTGTATTCGTGACGTTGCACTCCCCCGAGGGGTACACAAGGTCATCCGGATACGGTTTCACAGTTAACCCCTGTCTACATGGGCACAGGAAGACCCAGGGAGTGCGAAAGGATACCCCACTCGCCCACAACCCTGAACATCTCGGAGAGATCTATTTACCCACACTGTTGAAACAGAACTCTGCCAGCCCAGTAGAATGCCACCAGTTCTCGTTGGTTAGAAGACTGGTCCATTACTGACTTACAACAAGGCAATGAACCAGCCCAGGTAGCGATATATTAACCCCTTAAGGACCCGGCATGTTTTTTTTTTTTTTTTTTTTTTTTTTTTTTTTTTTTACACGTTCGTTTTTCCCTCCTCGCCTTCCCAGAGCCATAACTTTTTTTTATTTTTCCACCTACATAGACATATGGGGCTTTTTTTTTGCGGTAAAAGATGTACTTTCTAAGGGGGTTTTCACTGTCTATAAAATATCTGGGAAACCGCAAAAAAATTCCAATGGGGCAAATTGTAAAAAAAAAAAAAAATTATTTTGCCGTTTGGGGGGTTTTTTTGTTTTTTATTTTGAAATTTGACCAGGGCGCCGTTTTGGGGCGCCCAAATAATTTTTTGTATCACCCTGGCCAAAGGGGGTATTTTTTATTTTAAAAAAAACTTTTTATCTTAAGCATTTGGAAATGCATGCGACTTTTTTGAAAACTTTTTATTTTTTTTTTTAAAGTGAAGTAAAATACCAAAAAAACGCAATTTTGGTTTTTGGGAATTTTTTTTTCTGCTACAGTTTTTCAGTGTACGGGAAAAATAATGTTATATTTTTAGATGGGGATTTTTCGGATGTGGAAATCCCAAAATATGTGTAACTTTTTTTTTTTTTATTTTATTGTTTTTATTTGTAAATTGGGGGGGGTGGGTGTTTGAACTTTTTAATTTTTTTTTTTGTTCTTAAAACCTTTAAATTTTTTTTTTTCTATGTAAATTGGTCCACCTAGGGGCTTGCCACTGTGGTGGCGCGATTGTTAAAACAGTAATGCATGCATAAACCATGCTTTTAACTGTACCAAGTTTGGGGTTTCATCATCCCATGCCCTGGTTTGCCCCACTTGGGGCCGCAGAGGGGGAAAGGGGGAAAACCCGGACGGGGAAGGGAGGGCAGGGGGAGCCCTGTAAAACGCTCCCATGTGGGCGGGGATCCCTGCAGTTATGCTGCGGGCGATCCGATTTCATTTATTCAGAGCCGGGCCATCTTCCCGCGTATTAAAGGGGTTTAAACCCGTGTGGGCGGCGACTATGCCGTTGCGTTTAAGGGCCCGGGGTGTTAGCGACAATTGACCACTAACACCCGCGGCTGTACGGGGGGATCGGGGAACGACCCCCCTGAAAAGCCCCTTAGGGCCCTAGGGCTACTCATACATCCGGGGTCGTTAAAGGGTTAAAGACCAAAAATAAGGCCGTGAGATCTGTGATCAAGAAAATGACTGTTTTGGTTACATTTTAATAGATTTGTTCGCTTTGGGGAGTGCATACACAAGAGTTTAAAAACATAGGGCAATACTATACAATATTGGTCAAAGGTGAAAATTTTAGATAGGGGTTACAAAGAGGCGCAGTGTGTGTATTTCCTTTTGGAAAGGCCTTGGGGTTTTTGGGGAACACAGGAAGGGAGGGGTGAATGTTCCCTTGCCCTGGAATGCGGGTGTAGGTTAGCCCCTTCAATAGAAAACCCGGGGGCCCACAATGGGCTTCGGCTTAACAGAAAAGGGACAGCCACATCGCACCCCCTTCAAACCCTGTCACCATCTCACCCCCCTGAGACGGTCTCCCTTCCCCCCCTCTAGGGTCATGCTTTTTTTGTTTTTGGGACACAAAATGAGTCTACTGCGGCGGGGGTTGGGACAGGACAGAACCGAGCCAGTGATGATCAAAACCGGCGGGCCTAAGCTACGACTTTGCATCAAATAGGGCCGTTACTTTTGTTTTTGTGCCATCATTGGTTTTCTCTTTCCCCGGGCCCCTACAAATCGGGATGACAGCTATATGTTTTGGAAGTTTCATTTTTAAAAAATTAGAAACTCGGTGGTGCGGGTTCTCCCATAATCCTTATGAAATTCCGCACCGCTCGGGTTTGGTATGACTGAATCCTTGCTTAGACCTTCTGCTAAGTGGACTCCCTTCGGTTTTTTGAGCACCGGGTCTTGCTGTCGTTTCCCTAATTGAGCTTTTGGGTGAGGTTCACGCGGGGAGCTTGGGGGGACTTTTGAAATCTAAGGAATTTTGAAGTTGGGGGGGGGGGGGGACTTGTGTCTTTGTCACACCCTTTTATTATCCCTTTTATTTTTATGTGAAGAGTTTTTGAGTATTTTTTGCTATAAAGAGTTAAGGTCTTATTTTTTTTTTAAGACCATTGTTTATTTTTTGCTTTAAGTAAAAAAAAGGGAATCTCCTAAATATATGCAAAAATCACTACATTACTGTTGCAGGGGATCCATTACCACACTTTTTGGAAAAAAACAAAAAAACACGGCCTTTCGCAAAATCGAAAACCGGGGTATGCGGCCAGGAGAGTTTAATCTGATTGCTTAACTACGGTCCTTCCCTTTCGCGTTTTAAGGGGAGAGGACTTGTCTTTTAAAAGGGGGTTTTTCTCGCTACAAGGATTATTTTTATGTTAAAGTTCTTCCACAAAACATGCATTTGCAATATAGGTCCTTAACATGTCTATCTATTCTGAGGTATCCCCTTTTTGTAGGGGCTGCATCGCTCTCGGGTCACTATAGCTACAGACTTGTTCAATCTCATGATAGGTGCCGCATGGGTTGCTATAGCTACAGACTGGCTTTACTGCAGATAGTAGAAGCCAGTAAACGCCCCCCTGAAGCAAAATAAAAACCAAAAAACAGACTGAGGAAGAGGAATCGTGTAGTGAGACCCCCCTTTTAATTTTTAACTGGGGACTAGGAAGAGTATTAGAACCCATGAACAGCGACACCCTTAAAAATTATTTATCAAAGACTTGGTCTCATGGGCCCAAAAGATGGTTGGCTCCATAGAAGCCCCGAAGAGTTGAATTTACCTGTTGGAAATGATAGTGGAATTCCTAAGTGCTCATGGGCTAACTTTTTTTCTTTAATTTTCACGTCAGATGAATGTTTTGATGCCCTTTGAGCACATTTCATCTGTCAAAAACTAAGCGAGCAAAGGTCCTGGCTCAGTGAGCTAGAAACCACAAAAATCCTTTCTAAATGTTGATTTGTTCTCTGAATTTTTTTCGTGCTGCTCTGTGTCAGCCCTATTTTTCCGGCTTGAGACCATTAAGGTTAACGGAGCTATCTGCCCTTTAACTAGTTAAAAACCCCACAAATAGTGTTTTCCCGCTTTTTTCGTGATTTTTTTTATCATACTGATTGAAATCTGCTAACCACGGCTACAAATAAGTATGACAATTTTAAAGGGACAGGCAAGGGATATGCTTTTCTTTTACCATTTCCATAATATTCCAATCCATCTTAAAAACTGGAGACGGTATGTGGCTCCCAAAAAAATAAAAATGACTTTATAAAAGTCACAAGTATAAAGAATTGCTGCCAACGCCCTTAGTTTTTGGTTTTAAGATGCTTTTTGATGTTTTCAAAAAACCGGGTGACGCAACAAAAATTTAGGAAAGGTGGCAGAACTTTTTATGGAAAATAATTTTAAAATAATGCTTACCTGTCTGCTCTACTCAATGACTTTATGATCAAACTACCTGAAAATTTATAGGTATTTTTTTCCAACTTTTTTAATCCTTAACGACGCACCCTCTTTTGACGGGGCCGGTTTAGGTCGTTGGGTTTCACGATGTCTTTTGGCGTCCTGCAGACATCGGAGGGTTTCAGCAGGATTGGGCGTACTACCAAAACCCCTCCCCGAGCATGTCCCGCGAGCACCAGAGTGCGGGGAAACCTCCGCAACCCGGGGGCTTTAACACTTTTATTGCGGCGGTGCGTTACCGCAGCGCAATCAATGGGTTCCCCTGCTGGGGCGGGTGATCAAAAAACCGGTGACCTGACAGGCCCGGGGGACGGCTGACAGTAGCCTGGGACCTAGAGAGGCCCCCGAGGTTGTGTATGAAGCCCCGTGACCCGGACACACGTGTGCTGTCCGATTACTGCCTGTTCTGAACAAATGTATTAGCAAATCTATAGCTAAAACATTCTAATGTAAGTGTAAAAAAAAAATTTTTTAAAAATGTAAAACAGTTCTCCCTTCAGGGGGTAAAAAAAAAAAGTTAAAAAAAAAGGGAAGAAAAAAGAAAAAAAATAAAAATAAATTTTAGTAAAAAAAAAAATTGTGCAAAATTAACCCCACAAAAAAATCTTCACAAAGGTACCACCGACCAAAAAAAGATTGTAAATAATCAACAAATTATTAATGTGAAATGTTTTAAAGGTTTTGTGAAAAAAAATACTGAAAATATTTGTAAGTGAACTTAAACTATTCCCCCATAAAGTACAACTTTTCTCGAATAAAACAACGCCTCATCCGTCATTGAAAAAATAAAGTTACAACTGTTGTAATGCAAGGAGGCAAAAACTAAAAAAATTTGTTCATTTAAAATACTTTTGGCGTTCGGCTTTAGGGGTTTTAAAAGGGAGTATTTTTAACTAAAACACTGATGCCGTGTCCTGTTGGCCTGTTCTAGGAACTCCCATAGAAGAACATGGCCACTTGTCTTGTTCTGCTCTTGCTGCAGGGAACAGAGTAGGGGGGGCATGTATGAAAACTGTCCAGGTCTAAAACTTTTTTTGTTTTCCAAGCAACCCATTAGTGCGCCCCATTTTATTTTTTCAGACCACATATGGAAAAGAAAAGGGAATGCTGATTGGTTGCTATGGGCAACAAGGGAAAGTCTTAGACCTAGACCTTTTTATACATGTGGCCCCCATGTGTCAGGGGGGGGAAATAAATAAACCCTTAGACAACAAACTTTCTTTTCTGGGGTATATCAAAATAAAAAACAGCAGTAAAACAAGTATACTAGGCGTTTCATAAAAATTACTAGGTATCCACCTAAACTCTATTTTATCTTTGGGATTTTTTTACAAACAAGTTTTTTTGTCCCTCTGTAACGGTTATTGATGCTCTTAAAAGGGTCTTCCCCAGTTTGAGGGAGAAACCCGATTCCCTTTTAAAACGCTCCACTTTTCCTTTTTTTTTTTTTTTTTGTTCATTCATGAACTAATCAGAAATGGAAATTAAATAGGAACAGAAAATTTTAAAAACAAGGACATAGTTTTTCTTCCTGTTGAATCTACTTCTGACTTTGGCTTAAAAAGATGCAGTGGCAGTTGTACAAAACAATATCTGTCTGAGAAACTACCCAAACAGTGTTTAGTTGATGCAGATACCAACTTTTCTATCACTGTTACGTCCTGTACCTTGAAATCGAGCTTTTCCTGTAGGGGGAAGAGTAGTTCTATTTATACCTGGAAAGTTTTGTCAGAGTTACAGACTTTAGAACCAATAGTTAAACTCCATTCAACAACTTAAAGTGGTGTTCCCATTTCACTGCTTAGGCATAGGTAAATAAAAATTAACATATACATTGCTGTTCTGATTTTGCTTAATTTCAAAGAGAAGTTTTTATGTACCGCTTGTTTATAGATTCTTAATTAGGTTTTCAAACACTTCTCTGCTTTAGCGGTGGCGGGGCTGGTGATGTTTCTCCATGCCGTGTCTGATCAGCAGAAAGACTGGAGCTTACTGAGAGAAACCTAAATCCTTCAGAGCTTTCCCAGAAACTCTAAAGTCTTGCTTTTTACTGCAAAGTCTGCAGTGACACTGTTATCTATATATGTAAATACACAGATAAGTTTTCATGGCAGCATATATGTTTTTCTCTGCCACAAGAAGCTCTTCCTGTAATGACAATACAGCTCTTCTAGCTCCCATTTATAGCAGAACTCCTGTTAACAGAACTGAAACGTCATTCAATGCTGTAGAACCATTGACAGCCTGCACAGAAAGTGGGAGCTTCAAGCCAGGGGGAAGGGACAGTTTGTGAAAGCAACCAGAAGGGAAAGCCCTTTCATAGCCGAAATAAAGGATACAAATTGGTTGGGCTTCATTAGAGGGAAAAGTGTGGTGCTAGGATCTACCATTTTTATTGTACCTACCTTTTTTTCTTCTCATTACTAATAATAAGGGCAAAGTTTTCTGATGATAACCTCATGGGGAAGACTTGGCAAGTCTTAAAAGGGATATATTAGATAAAGAGATTAAACCTAATCCATACATTTAATTTTGTGAAAAACTACTATTTCACAGCCCCTTCACTGAGATATCTGACGAATGGAAATGGCATTGTTAGGAAACTGTACAAATGTGAACCATGTTATTACACATTAAAGCGCTGTGGCAGGTTTCTGCATGGCTAAGTTTTATAATTTCCAGCGTTCATATCTCCCCCTGTGCATTATCCAATTATACTGCATTTTCTGATGAAACCCTCAACATAGAAGTAAGTAGGAGATTTATTAGTCACAAATCAGAGACAGTTTGGAGAAAATGGCTCTTAAATATTCCCCCTTTAGCTTCCTTATCATAACTATTGACGGCAAAGTATTCTGCAGTTGGAGTCAGAAAACTGTATTGATTGTTCTTTTTTTGTGCTCATTGTAGTTTCTGTTGCAAGCCCACTTTGTCTTCCTTATGCAGTTTTGACCTTGGTTTCATTCTTACTTGGCTGCGTTCTTTCTAACACACATCTTATTGATATTATCAATCAATCATTTTGTGAATATTATATTGTATTAGTCAAAATCATGGCTATGAATTGATTGGAAAACTCTGCAGTCATAAAAGCTAATGATCCCATTTTGTCTTAATTATGTTTTGCTGACATTTCTGAAGTTAGAGTTCAAAGCGAAGGCATTGTAGCGGGCGCCCTAATTTTTCTTTGCCTCTTGACTTCTTACTTATTAGATTGTTGTTTGGTTAATATTTACATAGTGTAAAATATACGTGCGGCGTGTTTGCATTGGTTTGTGAGCACTGTCAGAATGTGCGTGGGGGTGTTAGTAACTTATGAAACCATTTATCAGCCGAACAATTTTAAAGAAACTGTTGGCAGTAATTATTATTGAAAGTGCTTTGTCATTACATCACAAATGACATCATCAATTTAGTTTAATGATTTCACCCGCCAGGTTTTCATTTTTTATCAAATAATAAAGCCTGAGAAGCAGAGTTATTGATATTGTTCACGGTTCACAGAAGCGGAATAATGTGGTTCAGTGAACTCCAATTCCTGTGTTGCTTGCTACTTATTTTGAGCCTGTCATTTATTAAAGCCCTCTTTATAAGTCATGTTGATAACTTTCTGTGTAAAGGGGAGCAGTTAGGTGCGATGATGTCGGTAGGTAAGAGAGGACTTTATCCTGGTATCAAATCTCAGGTCTTCGTTTGTTTGAATAAATAAAAATGTAGCCGGTCAGGAGCCACTTGGATCAGTTTTGCCAACACTAAAAAAGCCAGATGGAGAGATTTATCAAACCTTCTAAACCATTCTGTATTTTCATTAAAGCTTTTGACACTTGACAGCTGTTTGCTATGGGCAACTCTTTCACATTTTCTTTGCTTCGAACTTTGTATCTTATTTGTACTGGAGTTTAATGGCTAAATGGTAGCACCGTACATGATTGTAACTGCTTGTGGCCCTAAATGGAGTTGTCCCATTTTAGCCGATTATGGAATATTAACGTGATATGCCATAAATGTGTGTTAAAGGGGTTTTGCCATGATCCCATTTCATACCTCCTGTATCCAGCTCTGTGTGCTCAGAAGGGGGCGTGTGTGATTTGTTTGAATTGCATCTCATGTGACCCAGCAGGATGACATCACCATGCCTTTCCTCTGTGTAGTCAAAGAAAGGCCTGCTTATGTAAAGCAGGCATCCTCAAACTGCGGCCCTCCAGCTGTTGGGAAACCAACTCATATCATGCCCATTGTTATAGACTATATAAATGCATGATGAGAGTTGTAGTTTCCCAACAGCTGGAAGGCTGCAGTTTGAGGTGCCTGATGTAAAGCATTGTGAGTAGCTGAGAGGTAAAGTTTTTGCCTCCTGGCACAAGGGTCCTAGCTTCAAATCCCTGCAGGAACCAAACCTGTGTTCTTTTTCTTTATCAATGCACAAACCTTGAGGTTTCTTTGTTATTTATTTGTACTGAAAACGGAAAAGTACAACTGCTTGGCTATACTTTGGGAGTATTTGCCGTTTTGTTGGCATTAGAGAAGTGCATATTCAAGAGGTCAGACACCTATTCTTCTAGGCTGAATTTTTAGGTATCTAATATGTAGATTGCAAAGCCTGACTACAGGTTTGGGTTTTGGGCCTGTGATGCCTAGAGGAAATGTAAGCCCTCCAAAGCTTCCTGTTCAGAATGGAGACATGGCCATGCTTGTGCATTTACTCTCCATTCATTTTAATGGGAGGTTCAAATACAGCCACAGCCAAAAACTACAGCTTTGTTGTACTCTGGGAGTTCGATGAGCATCTGAGGCCCATTCTCAAGATGTGTGAGCCCCAGAAGTCTGACACCCATTCTTGTAGGTTGTTTTTTCAGGTAACTAATCTATAGTTTGCAAAGCCTGACTATAGGTTTGGGTTTTGGGCCTATGGTGCCTGGGAAAATTTAAGGGTAGGAATTGAGAAATTGAGCAGAAAATAAATCAATACCTGAAGAGCATGAATATATTTCCTCTTCCTTCAGCAAATAGCTATTTAAGGAGGTTTTTCCACGCATTTTATGTCTGGTTTGTCCTTCAGCTTTCAGTGTGTTCACAAGGGGGTGTGTATGATTTTGTTTAAACTGCATATCCTGTCACTCAGCAGGCTTAACATCCCCATGCCTTTCTCCTCAGTGTGCCCAATCTAGTAAAACAGTGGTCTGTTTACATAAAGAGCTGTTAGTAGCTACAATGTTTGACTGTTATGTATTTAACCCCCTTGAATGTACAGTGCCCTGGACTCAATTGCACTCTAAAATACATAAGAGGTTTTTTTTTTATTTACACTGTTTGGCTAATTAAGGAGTACAGAGGACAGGAGTAGAATGACCGCACCTGGGGTTAAACACTTGTGCGTCTGTGTCTCTGTCTGTGTCTCTGTCTGTGTCTCTGTCTGTGTCTCTGTCTGTGTCTCTGTCTGTGTCTCTGTCTGTGTCTCTGTGTCTGTCTGACGGTAGCTGCCGGAGAGAGAGTCTGAGCATCTGTGACCAGCACTGTCGTCACTGGTTGTATCTCCTGAAGACCAGCTTTATACTATGCTTAACTAAGGTAGCAGCTAAAACACAAAAATGGTACAAAATTTTGAATAATGGTGAAAATATTTATTATTTAATTTGCAAGGTTCCCACGTCAATTATACTTTGTGACAAAACCCCTTTGTTTTGCAGCTGGTATTGGTCACCCAGTGGCCAAGTTGACTCCAAAAAGATAGCTACTACTTTTTTCTTTACTTCCCTCCCTCCCTTCTTCTTGACTACTATCCATTTGTTTCCTTTCTTTTGTTTCTCCCTTTCCTTTTTTTTTTCTATTTTTAATTTGCATTTCATTTTAGCTACAAGAGTAAAATAGAAGCCATTCTCCATTTAACAGTAATTCGGATCTGGTAGAATCACAAGAAAAATTGGATGAGCCTTTTAGTGTGGTGTGTGTGTGGTGTGTGTGTGTGTGTGTGTGTGTGATGTTTTATTTCATTATTCTAGCAAGATTTACCAAACATTGGCCAAGTACTGTGCTCTTGCTATATCCTGTATATTTAGCAAATCGTTCTTCCTGGTAGCTAGCATCTTAATGTATATTTTCTTGGTAGTCTCACCATATTCCTGCAGTATTTTAGCCTTTGCTGTATATGATGAGTTGTGCGATGCCAAAGCACATTTGGAATCTGATCTGCTACACAGAAATATTTAGATGGTCTCATTTTTCCCTCTTTTTCATGGCACTGTCCGTGCTGATAAGTTTTGTATAATTAATCAGTTGTTGCTGTCAGAACATTACTACTTTTGGGATTTGGTACATCTCTGCTTCCTCTGGCGGCTCTAAATGTGTCATTTCTAATGAAACTTCATTTCCAAAACTGAGGCCTAGTGTAGGGGAGGTCATCAAGATATTTGATGCTGGAATGATAGGTTTCTGCACAGAAATGTGAGAGGCCATCTTTCATCTCACATTTACATTTTGTTAATGCTTCTTTGTCATTAAGTGAATTGGAAATATTGTGAATAAATGTTAATATGCAGTGTGCCCCTGAAACACGATCAGGGCTCAAATGGCTGTTCATTTCCATTAATGATGACTTATTGCTTATTCTGTTTTATGCATATATCTCCATTAAGTAGAATGACGTCATGTTACATTTTAAAAGTGGGTGAAGCAGAAATAACTAATTTCATATATAAGTGTTCACACTAGTGTCAGCTTTTACTTCAGGGTCTATGATGGATCGGTTTATAATCCTTTAGGAAAATAGTTTCAACTGTGTGTGTGTGTGTGTGTATATATATGTGTGTGTGTGTGTGTATGTATGTATATATGTATATATATGTGTGTGGATAGATATAAACTGTTTACAAAAATAGGCTTTTTGGTTAATTTCAGGATGAGAATCAAATTTCTTGAAGATTTTTTTTAAATGACCTAAATGAGACCATCTCAACTTTAGAATGCACATGTCCAACTGTTCATTATTTCAGTACTTTTTGCACAACTTGCTGATTTTCTGACAAGGATCTTAAAGGAAAAATTTGTAACCGGTGTTTTATACCTGAATTCCAATAAATTTAGGGGATCAATTTGAATCATGCAGTTCACATTTTGACATGAGATCAAGACGACACCTTACAATTGATTAACAATACCTCACCATTTCAGGGATTCGGCCAGGATGCTCTCAGACGGAAGTGGTCACTGAGCTTAGTGTTTATCACTGTTGCAACCTGCTGATGAAACTCTGTGAGAGACTGGAAGAGTCACAGAAAGAGAAAAGTGGACGTCCTTTGGCTACATCACACACTGATGACCGCTTCATTATAAACAATGCCATGCAAAACTATAAAAAATAAACCAAAATATTGGTAGGGTGAAGCAAGGGGGGGGGGGGGGAGAAACACAGCTGTCCCTTTTTTTTTTTTTTTTTTTTTTTTTTCTTTCTTGGGAGGTGGGTTAGGAGTTCACTGAGCAAAATTAAATACACAGCCAAAGTGGATTATTATAATTCATAATTTCATTTGCTGTGCCATTAACTTTTTTTTTTTTTATATGTCCTTTCCCAGAGCTAGGTTTATGCTCCATAAAAACTGAAGTGTAGTTTTTATTGATACCATTTTTGGAAGCTTGAGGCATTTTGATTACTTTGCATTTGATTATTTTGGGGAGGAAAAGTGAAAAAAAAATTAGTTTTGACGTTGGAGCGCTTTCCTTTCCCATATGGTGTGTACCGTATGGAATAAAGGGTGTATTTTCATAGAGCAATCATTTGCAGATGCAGGGAATCCAATTGTTTCATTTTTTTTTGTTTTTTATTTGTAAATGGGAGAAGTAGATGTTTTTGAATTTTTTTATTTGTTTTTTTTTCGTTTTGAAACCGGTTTTGTACGTATTTCCTTGTAGGTAACTTGACCAGTATAGGGCCCGTTTGCTTGTACACTATTCTGCAATGCAGTAGTATTGCAGAATAGCATTCTAGTATAGAATTTACACCCTGCACAGCCTCATTTTCTTATTCTTCAGTTACTGCAGTCGTGTTACGATTAAGGCCATGTTCACATGGCTTACTTGGATGAGGTTTTGGATGAGGTTTTCGGGGCATTTCCTCGCCCAAAACTTCATCCAAAATGCCCCCAGTTCATTTAATTGTTTCCTATGTATAACCATGTTGTAGTTCACACACGACAAGGTTTTTACACGCTTCCTTGGAAGTGTCATGTCAAATCTTGAAGCGTCTTTAAGGCGTGTTTTTGGCGTGTTTTCGCTGCGGATTTTGTCCTGGCTATTAATTTGTATAGGTGAAAACCTCGTCGAGAAATGCCTCTAAAAGCTCTTCTGAAGAAGCGTTTCGGGAGCGGAAACGCTCAGAGAACCTCGTCCAAAACCACGTCAAAATAAGCCGTATGAACGTACCCTAAAGTCGCTGGGATCAGAGTTATCAGTGCGTATCTGCTGTAATCAATAGCCAGCACCTGTTCCATTTACCTTACCGACATGATGTAGGTGTACAATGTACAACCCTTTTAAGTCTCTGACTGCTATAGAAAAGTTTCTAACTTTGAGCATCTCATGAAGTCATTACAATTAATTTTATTCGACTAGCTAGTAGATATGTGGCAAGGGTCTGTGATAGAACTCAAAGATACTGTTTTTGTAGCAAAGTTATTAACTACTGCAGTAGATGGACACCATGCATCATTTTCTCTTGAATGCTTTAACAGCTGTAGGAAAAAAAATGTTTTATCTGCCACATGAACTATACTTGCTCTGGCTTCAAATTCAGGTTGTATTCATCCGTGGAGTACTAACCAAAGCCTTTAATCAAAACCCTTCCCTTTAGCTGCTCTTTGCTTTTGGATTGTGGAAGTTAAAAGGCTTAGTGAAGGTACATTTATTTTCCTCTTAGCATAATTTCTGTCTCTGTAGATTTAACATCAAGAGCATCCTTCTGTGTAAATCATACCTGCTTGATCCACTAGTAGTGGGCCTAAGCGTTTCTAGAGTCTTAAAAAAGCATGTAAAATAGAACTGTACTTAATCTTCAAGAGAGTGATTGTAACAATTAGAGGAAATACCTCTCTATTCATTCCCTTCCCAGTCCTGTGCTTGCTACTTGTTGCCCACTGAATTAGTTCAAAATATGAATGATGATGATGTACAAGGCTGTCCATAACCTATGCCCTCCAATCATCTCTGCTTTAATCCGCTATTAGCCCCCTTCAAATGATCTGCATTCCTCTCAAGACTTCCTTCTATGCTATTCATGACTGTTCTAAAATCCGTTGCTTCTAAGATTTTTTTTTCCCACATATCCCCTATACTCTGGAACTTGCTACTCCAACCAATCTGCCCCCACCTTCGCAGGCAACCTTAATGCCCATCTCACTAAGAGCCTACAACTTGCAATAACACTGCTGCCGTAATACTACTATATGAACAGCTTCAAAAGTCTCCTTCCCTTGTAAGTTGTAAGCCTCAACGGGCAGGGTCCTTGCTCTCTCTACCAGTGTATAACTCGCTTAGCTCATGTTTATGGTACCTTAAACCCACTCTTCCCTGTGTATCTTTGGAACGGTGAATAGGCATTCCAGGACCTGAGCACTGTTCCTTTAAAACCGCAGCTTGAGTATTGTCCCTGTAGCAGGTAGACTTCACCTTCTCATACAGACGGTTATTCATGCCCTCATTTCTCTTACAGACTGTTCCCGATTACCCTACATCTGACTGCTCCCAATGTGCGTTGGTTGGGGCAAAAGGTTGGGCGCAGAGATTTGGCGGTGTGATCCCGGCGAATGCGCAGTAAAAATTTGTGACCCCGAGCTTTCGGCGCACGCGCGGCTGAGCGGTGCTGGTTGTCATGGTGCCGCTCTTTGCCAGCGCATGCGCAGTAGCGTTTTGAAGACGCCGAGTTATCGGCACGTGCGCGGCTGAACGGCGCTGGTTGCCATGACGCTGCCTAACGCATGCGCAGTAGCGTTTAGAAGACGCCGAGTGGTGAGCACACCTGAGGACAGTAAACAGCGGTCATTTGGACCGATTTAAGATGGGATACAGGACATGGTAACATCAGCATATCGAGGAGACTACTATCTTGAGTCAGTGTGACGTCCCCTAGGAGATCCTCCTGATGAACCCCTTTTAATATGGAGGGAGGAAACGCGTCGGGATAAGTTTGATGTATCTTTAGATGTGGTTGGTTAAATGTATGTTATGTTCCCTACACGGACGTTTATATATAGACATTTACCCTTTTATTGAAAGAGAAAAAATTGCAGTGTTCATATCAGTGGATTTGTGACCTTAGAGTACTTTATAGGGGAAACTCTACGGATTAGCGATAACTGTGTTTGTATTTTGAATTGATATATCTTTAAACATTGTACAGAAATATATATATGTTAATGTTTCTGGTGGTTGATAGGGACACAGTGATTTAATAGGGTGAGCCTACAAAGACTAGGCCGTCCTTATTACTTGGTCTATTTGAGGATAAGTGTAGGGAAAATAGATAGGGACTGTGTGTGTGTGTGTGTATGTGTGTTATATATTATAAATTAATATATATATATATATATATATATATTATATATATATATATATTTATAAAATAAAATATATTAATTGAGATAGACTTGAGATATCGTAATTGTATTTTTATGGGTATATATTAAAAGTTATATTTTAGAGCTTGGATTTGTTTAGGATTTTTTTCAGTGACTGGCTTGTTGTTCCAAATCCATATAGATATTATTTGTTCCTGAGGGAATTTTTTCTGTGATTTTTGCTCCCAATGGTACTAATTTGTCTCAGACTGGTTCCAGTGGTTTCCCCATCTATCTTACAGACTGGTTCCCCCCCCCCCCACCCCACCCCCCAATATCTCTCTAACTGCACCCTGTGATTCTCCGATCTCTCCCGTAGACTTCACTCAATGGATCTCCCATTTCTCTCAGATTTTCTCAACTACTTCATAGGTCTTCAGTAAATTATAAATTAAAAAGTGCTAGTGAATTGTCGGTGACCTGTCCGGAGTAACATGCACCTCTTACCCATTTTCAGTACAGGACAGAGAGTGAGGGGAACACTTAGGGATTCTGGAGGTGTTCAAAAATAAGTTGTATATTTTTTTTTTTTTTTTAAGGAACCTGAATTATTTTGTGTTTGGCTAGGTTCACACAGCATCTAGTGCGCCACTAAACGCCTACTGTTAGAAGTACACGCTGGCCAATGCGTACTTCTAACAGCACATTGCAGAGCAATTACACCCTGAAGTACGCCCCACAAAATACGCCATGTGAACATACCTTTAGAATGTATTGTAAATGTGGGACTATTGGGTTTCTTTTAAGAGGGGAAAACCCTGCACTACTATGGTCACTATTGGTTCTAGACAGAAGGCTCTGTGAACCCTGATACAGATCCACAGTAATCTGAGATGCTTGAATACCTTCTATTTCTTTTGACAAAATGATCCTAGATAATTTCATTGTCCCTTTTACTAAAATGTTCAATCCACAAGAGGTAATTTTTTTTGCAGAGTTTTTGAAAATGAAACCCAATTGGAACCACTATCCATGTAAATCTACAACTATAAGATATGGTAGTAAACATGTATTGATGTTCTCGTGTGTGCATAGACAGTCATGGGGAAGAAAAACACCCTCTTTAAACTCGATGGTTTTATGGAACAGGACATAATAAATAAATAAATATAGCCTTAGATGAATTAAAGATTATTATGACAAATTACACGGTCATTATTTGCTTAGCAAAACCTAGGCCACAATACAGAGGCAGTGTGTGAAAAAATCAAGTTCACCCTTAGGGCTTGTCCCCACGGGTTTGCAGCCGGCTTTTAAGACAGTTTTCGGTTTAAAATTTAAAATGGACCTTTACGGAAAATCTGCGCAGGGGTCCCCATTGCACGGGTTTTCCGCCTGGCGGTTTTTCAGACTGCCGGCGGTGCGGAAAGCATAGAACATGTTCATTCTTCTGACCGGTTTTCGGACGGAATATGAACATGTCTATGCAAAGGGGAGGGCTTTTCTCCACTAATTACAGAGAAAAGCCGCTCCCTTGCGGCCGTGTGCATGGCCTGAAAACAGTTCAAATGCCAGTCGTGGGGACGCGGACTTAGGGTATGTTCACAAGGCGTATTGCAGCACATACTGTGCCCCCGCAATATGCCTGATTAGAGATGCGTGGCCTTCCTATTAATTTAACTCTGGCGCGTAAAGCGGGAGAAGTGGAATGTCACTTCTTTCTTCTGGTGCTCCATACATATCAGAGAAGACTGAGGCAATTCATAGCTCTCTGAGCGCTATGAATTACTGTAATTTCGGGGCACATTTTGGGCGTATTGCGGTGCAATTACATTGTGTCAACTGGGATGTAAAGCTTCCGTGGGAATTAACAGGGTAAATAACAGCCGGGTGCTGCTACTTAAAGGGTTTGTCTCACTACAAAGGTTTTCAATATGTAGGTAACACTAAATGAAAATGTTTTCCAAATATATTGCTCTGTTGTTGTGTTTTTTTTTTTTTTGAGGAGCTACAAATGATTTTCAGTCTGAGGGCTTTCAGGTTTCTCTAGTTACTGACCTGCTTTACTTGATCTCCCCTGCTGTTTCTTATCTGATAGCTGGGAGTGATGTCACAGGTCGTGGCATAGAACTGTTGGCAGCTTGAGCGCTTGTGTGTTATCTGATCTTTCAGACAAAAAACACTAAGACTAGGTTTACACTGCATTGGACAAAAAAAGGCTGAAAGTAGACTTTTTTTTTTTTTTGATGCAGAACTGCAGTTTGTCACGTTTTGGGCAAAAACCGCGGTCGATTTGCATTTTGCCGTTGGCCTGTATGGGAAGACAGCGAAAAAACGCAAAGCATCGGCGTATTATACAACCTGTAGCGAAGTACACCAGTGCCAAAAAACGAGCAGAAGAAAAACCACCTGTGGAGACTACAGGTCGTTTTTTTTCTATAACTGTCTATGGGCTACATGAAAGATCATTTTTCATTGTAGTGGAGACAGCCTAATTACTACTGTTTACTTTAGCCCTGAAGCTCCTCTGGACCTTGGAGCAGGAGATTGTTTATCTAATCTAGACTAATTAGCAGAAATCACAAACACAGATTTAGATACAGCTCACCTTTGGTATTCCACCCCCCCGACGTAGCATGGACAGATCCGAAGCTGATCCAATGGTCCTGAACAATGAAAAAAGAGGCTTCCAGCTAGAATCCGGTCAGGTGAAAAAATGTAAAAATTTTATTCATTAAAAAACTTAATGTATGGATGAATATAATATGTCGTGATAACACGCTAACGCGTTTCGGACAAAATATCTGGTACCTGAATGACCATGATTTAAATAGCAATGGCAATATGCAATCACATGACATCACAGGAAGCTGGTATTAACCCTGTCGTTCCAGCTTCCTGTGATGGTTCACAAGTGGGAAACATCTTAGGGTATGTTCACACGGCTTATTTGGGTGCGCATTTCGCCGCGTATTGCACTTTATACGTGTCGAAATGCACGCCACAATTATGATAATTCATGGCTCTCATAGACTGCTATGGATTACGCGTCGTCCGTACAATACGATCGGATTGTACGCGCCGGGTGAGAATTGACCTGTTAATTATTTGCGGTGATTACGCGCCGCAGGCAATGCATGTCAATAGGGCCGGCGGGCTGCTGGCCTCCCCCCGTTCTTTGGAAATCAGCGCGTGCTTACAAAACACCTGGCGTATTGTGACATGTACTATACGCGCCGCAATATGCCGTGTGAACATACCCTTAGGTGGTTGACAATCTTTCCAGGAGTGGATGTCATTGCAAATTCACCCTAAGGTCAGAATATGCAATGCCCAGAGAAATTGCAAAAAAATCAAAAGCTATACTTCTGATTCAATAGGCTCTTTAAACATGTTTAGTCTTTTCTAATTGTATTGTTAAACTGAAAATTTTACAAGTGTGGCTTGTTTGGAATGGTTGCCAGAGGAAAATCGTTGTAAAATTAACATGGCAGCATGACTTAAGTTTACAAAGTTGCAAACCACAAGACTTGAAGTCCGGTACACCAAAGTATCCTAGAGTCAAGAGAGGCCATTTGTCCAACTGCTAATGCTTGGCAGAAAATGTCTCATGCAACTGGACAACAGAACAGAATAGCGGAAAAAGAAGAGAATCAAATTGTGCCCAATCCACATCTTTTAAATTGATGGGGTGTACTTAGTTTTTCACACTCAACTTATCTATTTTGGGTTCAGTTTTGTTAAGTAATGACATGACAGAGGCAGTTTTTGTTCATCTGAGGCTGGATTTACCTATTTTTAGGACTTTCTAAGGACCAGTGTGTTTAGTTTTTGTTTTTTTTATTCTAGGTTTTACATATCGGGACATGAGTACTTTTCATCATGATTCTACATCTATACATGCAAGAAAGTCCAGGTGCCGCTACAATATCCACCACTCCATAATGTTAAAACTTAAATGTTTTTATTAAATGCAAAAATTAAAAAACATACAAAAGTACGTAGAACACCCATGCATGGAAGAGCAAAAAATGAAACATGCGTTATTAGAGACTGACGCGTTTCGAAGCCGAGGCTTCTTAATTGTAGCTGACATGACAGATGACGTATGTTCATTTAAATATAAAACTGATTAAACCACATGTTGCGTGTCCACCAATAGGAGCCACAACCAATGTGAATAGAAAATACAATACAAAAAACACACGTTAATACATCTAAAAATAGTTGAGAAGAAACTAATAATAATACATAATGTCTTGTCTGATATTTAACCCTTTTGGGAGTCTGGTATCTAAATTAAATATCCAGCGGGATTCCCAACTGAGGAGTTTGCAGAGAGTGTCACTTTCTCAATACCCAGGAAAGAGAAACTACTGACATCCCCTCCATGGGTCCTCACGGCTGATTGTGTTATCGTTCACTGGGCTCTGTCTGGTCACCGGGTGTCCTGATCACCCGACAGAGCACGGAGACCCTTTGATTACCCTGTGGTGAGGAACTGCAGCAATCAAAGGGATAAAGTATGGGTAGTGGAGGTTTCCCCTGCTTCTTGGTGCTTGCAGGAGCTGCGCTGGGAACAGGGCTGTGTAGTACAGCCCTGTTCCAGCCGCTGCTGCTGCACCCCGAGCCGCTGCTGTAGTGATGTCAAGATGGTGGGCTATCGTTAAGGAATTACACTGTAGTAGATTAGCTGCAAAAACTTTAGGCACAAATGGGTTTTGGATGCAAAAATACAGGGTTTTACTTTTGTAACTGCAAAAAAAAATAAAGGAACCCAAACAGGAATACTGCAGGAGGTTTCACAACATCCATTTAATCTTCATAAAAAAGCAATCATGTGGCTTCACTCCAGTTAAGTAGGTGTATGGAGTTGGCCAAATCCAGATGCAGGGTAGCCAGACAGCGTCCCAGAGCTTTTTTTCAGCTCCTCACTGCAGCACACTGTGCAGGGAAGTGGCAAACAAAATCCTCAGGTTTACACTCCTCACCTGAGGTCTGAGAACAGCAGGCTTTAAATGCCTCAAGAGGTCCAGTAAAGTGCAGACCGGACTATGGGGATGGCCTCCCATCCTCGCTACAGCCGTCCTGGGAAGAGAGCCCATGTAAGCTGCATGGCAGCTATACTAACTGAACAATACTTCAGTAACTTACTGTCCCTAAGATGCTCTTCTCCCCCACCGAGCTCCTGGGACTTTGGTGGCACATACTCTGCAGTTCTCTTGCTGCAATTCAGTTAGATGGAAAGGCCAGGGGTGTACTGCTGGACCGGCCACCTTGACCTTCTTGGAATTTCAATGCACTACAGCAACTTAATTGGCACATATCTGCCTTCTACTATCTTTCCTACTGGTTGCTTACAACACTCTGATAATTTTTCAGCAGAACCGTCCAAAACCCACGCCGAAAAAACGTCCAAAAACCATACATAGACTTCAATAATAAGTTTTCTGCTGGACTCTGTTGGATTTTACAACCTTTGCCTAAAACCAGCATCGCCCAAAAACGAGCAGAAAAAAGACCTATGTAGACTACAGGTGATTTTTATATTAGTCTATGTGGATTTTTTTCCGTCGGTTTTTCGGCAGTTTTAAAATACTAGAACCGCTGAAAATCTGACAGGAAACCTCTGCTGTGTAGACATAGCCTAAGTGAAGGAACAAATAAACAAACGGTGGTATCCAGCACGACCCAAGAATGTAGAATAAAACCATGCAAAATTTATTTCTTCCAATAGTAAAGGCAAAAATTGTATAGCACGCAAAATATCAGCTGCAAGGATTGGCAACTAACAAATGCCATGGAGCAAAACTCTGACGCGTTTCGGGCTATGGTGCTGCGCCCTTACTCATAGCGATGCTTACTGAAAACTGATGGGCAGTATATATACTTAATAGTATCCCAATACAATGTGCAATTCAAATAAAGCATGATTAATATGCAAATTAGTATATAAATATTAAACGCTTACACCAGCCTGCCTTGTGGTTTGCGTTCCGGAACCAGAAATGTGTAAGTCCGGGCATGCGCTTAAGCCCAATACTGGCACTACAGACTGCGCAAGCTCATACCGGCTAATCAGATGGTGCATATTCCGAAGTCGAAAATATAATAGGCCAGACATGCGCAGTAGCCCGATCAGTACAACTACTGGTACTGGAAACTACGCATGCATGACTGAGACCGGATCGCAATATACAAAGTATCCATTATAACATATGAATAATCGAAAAGGAGAGCTACACAGGCATATTGAGTTTGAATTGGAAACATACTAATGCATACTGATTAAATAATAGCTGGAATTAAATAAAATTAAAACTGGACCAGCAGTAAGCTTGAATAATAACAAATATAAAACCAGATCTATGCAAATAACCATCCCAAAAATTTAGATGTCTAAAAACGAAGGAAAAGCAAGTTAGCACTCATGATAACAGTAAATGATTTACTGGGTAAAGTATTTAGTAATAGCACATAGACTCACGTCTATTATTTAGACCATTAGGTGCGGCAGTGTCTAGTAATATTATCCAATATGCTTTTCTGTTATGGAGATAGCGTACTATATCGTCACCTCTAATGGATTTAGATACCTTTTCTATTACTTTACCCAGTAATGAGTGGAGGACAGAGGAGCCTCTTAAAGAAGAAATTACAGGTCTGAGAACCAGAAATCTTGCTAGTTTGTAGGTGACCAAATACTTGTTTTCCACCATAATTTGCAAATTCTTTCAAAATCAGACAATGTGATTTTCTGGATTTGTTTTCTCATTTTTTGTCTCATAGTTGAGGTCTACCTATGTCAATTAACAGACCTCTCTCATCATTTTAATTGGGAGAACTTGCACAATTTGTGGCTGACTAAATACTTTTTCCCCCACTGTACCTTTTGGTCTTTCCGACAGAATGAGGAAGCTTAAGGGGGCAACTCAACAGCAAGACTGTTCATAATTAGAATATTTGGGGGCATTTGTAAAGTACCTAAAGGGTTTTTTCAATTTGTTTTTATTACCTTGTATATCTTTGCGTGGTCCCATTACATGACAGATTTAGCAGATTATATGCATAATTTATAATAGATTATCTAAATGTATTCCTGTGAATCTGTGATTATGGAATTGACGTTGTTTTTAATCTTTAATAATTTTTATTCTGTTATGTTAAAAATAACTAAAATGAAAACAAGGATTTTGAATAATAAGTTTTCATGTAGATGCTTCAAAAGTATTTTTAAGTGTGATTTTATAATGTGATACATACATTCATACTGGCAATAAATGACCAGCTGTTAGTGATGAAATTTGCGTTTAAAATCTGTCTTAGTTTTGATTTTTTTGAGCATTCTGTGTTAGCACTGAACTGCAATTACCATCCTTCTCAATTGTTCTATTTTGTACAAAGATGTTTTCTTGTGCAAAGTTAATGTGTTTATGCATTTACATTTCTTTGTCTCATGCTGTTTCTTCCTCTTATAATTCCCCATAGCTAATTCCTATTCAAATGAAACATTGTTGCACATTGTGAACTTGGTATTTCTCTAGAGTGCAAAAAAAGTAATTGTAACCGCAGGTATTGATGTATTGTAGGTTAGTTAATGGAGAAATTGTGTATGCAATAGTGTGAAAAGTAATACAAGTAGTCTGTGTAAAATTTGACTTTAAGTATTTATTTTTAGGGTGTTGCAACTTGTTTCATGCTAGGTTCTGTTTATACCGTCATTGGGGTTTCCATTTCTTTAATGCATACATGATGGATCCATAACGGATCTTTCATGTTTTGGTTTACCAATCCATAATGATCCGTCTAACCTCTGCCCCTAATTTTAACTTGTAAGGGATCTGTCAGAATAGTATGTTCTCCAGTGAAATGAATGGAAACCTATGGTTTTACGTTTAGAAGATGATAAAAAAAAAAAAAAAAGCTGGTCCTTGTAAAGCTTAAAATGACAGTCATGTGTGAAAAACTAAGTATACTCTATGAATTAATAGCTTGTAGAACCACCTTATACAGAAAACAATAAGTTATTGATGACTTTCTTAGTCTCCAACATCATTTTGAAGGACTTTTGACTTTTTTTACAGTATTGCTTTATTTCATTGAAGTTTGTGGTCTTTTTGTTTTTGCACGTCTCTTTTGAGCTATTGGCACAGCATTTTAATTGGTTATACTTCTGGACTTTGACAAGGCCATTGTAACACTTTTTTTTTTTTTTTTTCTTTCTCAGTCATACTGTTGTTGTAGTGGTATGCTTGGGATCATTGACCTGTTGCACGATCTTGTTTTGGTCAAACTTTAGCCTCCATAATCAGCGTCCAATCCAGCTGTATTCCAATTTACATTATTCCCTATGGAAAATTAAACATTGATTTTTAAAAAGTTTCATTTGAGATAAAGAATTGACGTCACTACTTTTGAGGCATTTTTTCACACAGCCCATTATAGGGTATAAGAAGCAGAAAATCTGCGTTGTATCCTCATCTGAATTTCACACTTACAAGCCCAGAATTTCTGACAAGGATACAATGCTGATTCAGCGCTGACATTTTCAGCACCAGAATCTATTGTGTGAACATACCCTTATTGTACTATGATGAACTTGAGTATTTAACTTGCTATCAGAGGCTTGTAGCATTTGAGATGTAGCTTTTTTTTCTTTTGGCAAAGTTTCAGAACGGTGCATTGACCCTGGGCTATATTTACTGGCTTCCACTTCTGGGAAGGTTGTCAACTGTCTTGAATATTTTCCATGTGTGGAAAATATCTTTCTGTAGAATGGTAGACAGACTTTACATTGTTTTCAAATGGCCTCATAACCCTTGCCAAATTGATAAGCATCAACAGTTGCTTTCCTGAGATCCTTGTTGATGTCTTCCCTTCTTGTCAGTTTGATAACGCATGCCCTAATACTCCAAAACAGTAAACTGATAGAACGTCAGTTTTTATGGAGGAAGTCACACTTACAGGTGACCAATAAATCTATTGCATTTGATAAGCAGCACCTGGTTGCCACTTACCAATTTAAACTACATAAGGTTTCAGTGAGCATTGTTGGGGCCATAAACCAGCCACGACCAGGTGCTCCCTCCAAGATTTAAGACAGAGGAGTGAAAAGCATTATCAGGAAAGTTTTCCATGAGCCAATGACAACCTATGGAGAGCTACGGAAAGACCTGGAATTAGCAGGTACAATTGTTTTAATGTAATGCACTCAACCTCCATGGCCTATATACATGCTAACCATGAAAGACTCCATTGCTGAACATAAAGATGGTTTGAGAGCTTTTAAAGTTTGTCAACAATGTC
Organism: Phyllomedusa bahiana; assembly: GCA_025379985.1. Lineage (NCBI taxonomy): Eukaryota > Metazoa > Chordata > Amphibia > Anura > Hylidae > Phyllomedusa > Phyllomedusa bahiana. The sequence continues at coordinate 96,712 of JAODAL010007963.1, read as the reverse complement.
AAATATCCAAAACCAGAAACGTCTTAGAAGCCCTCTTATGGGGCTAAAACTCCACTTGGGAGTACTAGCCTTACCCCAGTTCAACATTTTGGACCACAGGTATGAAAGCGGTCAAGGTCTAAAATTCACTTTGTTGCCCATAGCAACCAATCAGAGCACCCCTTTCATTTCATGTAGTGCTCTGGAAAAATGAGGGGCGCTCTGATGGGTTGCTATGGGTAACTGACGAAAACAGCCTAGTCCGCCGGCCCGCTTGAGGGACGACGGCCTGACTTGGGGTGTATCTCGACGTTGCGCTGCCCACTAGGGGGAGCTCAAGGTCAGCCAGATACTGTTCCACTGTTAACCCTTGCCCACACTGGCTCAGGGAAACTACAATGCTGCCACCAGTTCGCTCGTTTAGTTATAAGACCGGTCCGTTACCGACTTATAGCAGGTCAGGAACCAACCCTTGGTAGCTATATACTATAGACCGAGAATTAGGCGTGTGAGGCCGTTGATCAAGACGACTAACTCAGATTAAAGTTTATAGATTTAATTAGCCTTGAAGGGAACACTAGACAGGTAATATGTACAAGATGGATAATAATATACAGGTCAGAGAGAGGTGCAAATAGAATTATGGATTACAGACAAAAGGCAGTTAAAATAAATCAAGTTACCGTTGTTGCTTGGTGCCCGGCCGCATGGGGGGCAGATGTGGCCTGGCTGCTGTGTGATGATATTACTGGACCTGCTCTCAGGTACCCCCCCTCCTTGGATCAAAACGGGAAAAGAGCCCACCCTGGCTTAAAATCTGCGAGGGGCAGCCCACTTGGCCAGCCCCCTACACACCCCTGGGACGGTCTATGAACTCCTCCCACTCAGGTCATGCAGTTTCTGATACAAACCCAAAAATGGACTATAACTCGGCAGGGCATTGGCACAGAACCGAGCCGGTGGTACCATCAGAACCGTCTGGGCCTTCCTGATGCCTGGATATCAAACATGATTATCTTATGGACCCTGTAGGCCCGGTTCTGGATATCTCAGTCCCCGTGTGCACTGGAAACCTGGAAATTGTGGCGGTGGGTGTGGGAGTTCTGTTATGCGATATGAACCCGCCATGCACCAGTTATGAGCGAAACGCCTATGAATCGGTATTGAAATACGGAGACGACCCGACTGGGTTTGATTGATTGAAGTCTTTGAAGCTGGGACTAAAGCATTTGTTCAGTGCTAATTAAAATTCATGAGGATCTTTTCATGGGTTGACCTCATGCTGTGGCGACTTCCTACAGAAAGGGGATTTACACCCGGCTTCATTACTGTGTAAATTGAGCTTTTCCCTGTGGTGGGGAAGGCCGTGATCTGACTAGATACAGAATGGGGGATGCAATAAAGTGAATTCTTCCTCACAGTAACAAAGTGAATTTTAGACCTACAGTTTTCATACATGTGTCCCTTTAAGTTGATGTTGAATATCTACATTCTATGTATGCCCACTGATATATTCTGCTGCTGAGCGAAATGCGTTGGGACTCTTATCAATGCATGTTAAAGGGGTTTTGCCACCATGTAATGTTGACGTGGGAACCTCCAAATGGGTATTTAATCACTTTTCTAAATATATGTGATTAAAAAAAAATGAAAAACTGAGAGCTACAAGCAAATTTTTCAACCCCCTTGGTTTCCACAAAGCTTCCCCTAGTACACGACCCAGGAGCTGAAAGGCCGCGCTTGAATCACTTCTTATCTGATGACAAGGCAGAATGAAGGGTCTTTTAAGGCACCGGGTAGCAATATTTTTCTTTTGTATACAGAATAACTACTGTATGTTATTAGATCCCTGCTTTATCTGAGAAGCTTTCAATCTGCGTTTAGAATAGGGTTTCTTTGTAACGAATTCAAAAAGTTATATTTGATTATTTATAAACATTGACAATCCCCTTATCAGGCTCGTCTCGGCTGTGTGTGTCCCGTTGCGTCCCCGTCTCTTGCTGCGTGATTTTTTTACATTACATTACTCTTTAGCAATAAGGTTTCTCCTGACAGGCCGCTGAGGCTCTGTGTCTTTCTGTATTGAACCATTGTACGGGTTTATTATTCACTTTTAAAGGGTTGTCCGCTACAAAATTTTGGGGGTTTTAATTTTTAAAAATCTTTTAAAAAAAAAGCACTTTGCAATAATTTTCATTAAATTCCTACTGTTTTGAGTACCCGTTTAGTATTACTACAATCAGCTCTCAAATCTCTATAGAAACTGACCTTTTGATCCTTTAAATCTTACTGGCTGTCGGGTTCTAAAATGACTATAAACCCTTTGGGAAAACAGGTGGGGGAGCAGAGACCCCCTCCCGCACAGAATCTTCTGAAAGTGGAGGGGGGAGGGAGGAGGATTTCCTGGCGTCTGTGTCCATGCGCCTTGGGATTAACCCTGTTGTGCCTGTTTTCCCCCTGCTCTCAACCCCAAAAATGAAGAAGCAGGACCCTGTCTGTTACTAATCAAATAGGGTTTTTTGGAACTTTGACTTTTACTAATTTTAATACAGATCAGGGGCAAGTAAATAAATTTATTTTTTCCTCCAGTTTTAAAGTGAACATCCTGATTATAGAAAAACACTCCCCTTTGGGGGTTCCCTGGGATGTGGAGACTATTTTAAGGGCCAAAGCAGGGGATATGGGAACCCACTTGCATCCCCTCTGTTTCTATTACACACAGCTTCATTTCCCCCAAAACCCACCCCCTAAAACAGCCCCTCCTGTAACAGACCTGGGGCCAGGCACACACAGGGTAAAACCTGAAAGCAAACCCCCTCCCCCCCTGTTTTAGAATTTTAACGTTGTTTGCCTGTTTCTGAGGGTTAGGGGGGAGAGGGAGCAAAACCCCAACGGGACAAGAAAACCCAGGGCCCCGCATTTCAACATACCGGGGGAAAATTTGACAGGCTGAAAGCCGAAATTTGAGACAACCCCTTTAATTTTTTGAAAATGCCCCTTTTGGGGATTTCCTCACTCCCCCCCCCCCTTTTCCCTCCCCCCAACTGCAGCCTTCAAAACCAGCTTGATTTTTTTACATTTTTGGCTCTCATGCTGAAGGGGGGGTAAAGAAATTTGGGTTCGGGGGGGCAAATCCCCTTTAATATATTATGGTATTAGGGAATTTTTCAGATTTTTAAAAAGTGAAGTTTCCCGGCCCACCCTAGGGCTAATGCAAAGGGCATTGTTACCCCTGGATACTTACCCCCCTTTTTTAAAAATTAAAAAAGTTTAAAAACATCTACAAATTGCCCTAAAGGGTTTGGTATTTGTGCCCTTTTCCCCGGGCAATTTTTGGGGCTCTTTATAGGGGTGGGTAAAATTTTTTTAGTGTTTTTTCCTTTATTAAATAAGTAAAAGTTACTTTTTTTGGTCAATGAACCAGAATAAAAAGTTTTTAAGGGGGTCAAAAGGTATCATGCCCACCCCAAAACACCATCCCCCAACCTGAATTTTAATTAAAGGAAAGGGATAAATTTAGAAAAAATAAACTTTTTTTTGGGGATTAAAAAAATCGCTGCCATCTACCAGGATGATTAAAACCCATAGGTTCAAACTGCGGCCCCCCTAGCTTTTTGGTAAACTAAAACCCTCCCATCATCCCTTTTGTAAAATCTATAACGGGCATAAATGGGGAGTTGAAATTTTTCCCAACAGCTGGAGGGCGGCAGTTTTACCCCCCCCTGATGTAAAAAAAAACCCCCAGGGTGGGAAAATTTTCAACAAGACAAGGGAATCCCCAACACACAGAAAAAAGGAAACACTAAATTTGGGGTTTCAAAAGACCGAAAATAAACCAACAAAAATGGCCCACCAAATTTGCCAGACCTAAAAACCCCAGTAAAAAAATTATAAAACTAAATCTAAAGATTTCATAAAAGAAGCCCACAAACCTTCAAAATTTTTAAAGTTTGTATCCAAAAAAGGGCCCCAAAAACCCCCCCCTGAGCAATGTTTTTGAAAATTTCCCAACCTTTATTTTCCTTTTTAAAAATTTTTAAACCAAACCATCAAAGTACGCCCCTTTGCTTCGTTTGCCTTTAAAGCTGAAACGGGGGCCAGACCAGAGCAGGGAACATTGGGGGAGCACCCAATTGGTTATTCCCCTTTATTAAAATTTAACCTTGAAATTATCCCAACAGGGTTGAACCCCCCAAAGGGGGATAACCAAAAAAAAACAAGCTCAAAATGCAAAAAAACCGACCCCCCCTTTAAACATGCCTTTTTTGTCAGAAAAAATAAATTTTTTAAATCTCTGCAAAGTGGTGTTTCACAACAAATTAAAAAAAAAAAAAAAAATCAGGTAGTAAAACCTATACATATTGTTCCCTTTTTTAAAGTTTTCATTATGAAGAATAAAACCCCCTAAAATCGGGGTCCTTTTATCAAATTTTAATGGTTACCACAGACAGGAAAAGCCTAAAGGGTAAGCTATTTTTTGAGATGGTGATCTATATATTTTATTTTTTTTTGATTCCCCCTTACTAGCAGGTTCACTTTTAAAACTTCCCACATGTTGGGGAGTGACCCTTTAACAATAAGTAAATTAGAGGGGTCCCCTATCGGTTTCATCAGCAATTTAGAGGGTTAACCCTTTTTTTGGGAAACCTAGCAATGCGTTTTTCGGGTTTTTTTCCTGCAATTCACCCCCAGGGGGAAAAGGAAAAAAGGCCGGGATGGAACCTTTGCTGACATTTTCTTGTACGGAGTTATATGTAATTATAAAATAAAACCTATTTACAGTTGGTTTTAAAAACCCTTGAAATGACTTAAATTGAAAATACCAGCTGCACTAAATTGGGAAACATTCGAGGACAGAAAAAGGAAAGCCTCCCTTTGACAGGGACTTCATGTAACGGAATGAGCACTGAATGGGATCCTGCAGCTGGTATTGTATTGCAAGACCTACAAGCTTCAGAAGACAACCCACCCCACCCCTTCTATAATGTTTACCTCAAATTGTAAAATGGTTGGTTAAAAATTAATAAAAACCCAAAATTAAAAAGAATTTTTTAAAAAGTGTTATAGCTTTGGGCATTTACACTGCTCTTTAAGGTAGTCTGTGTAATGCAGGTCAGGGTAGGTCCTCCCAAATGAGCGGTGACCCTTATATGCAGGCTTTACTTTGACCAAGAGATAATACAGAATCAAGAACTAATAGGTTGATTTTTTTAAATTTTTTTTTTTTTAAGCCTTACAAACTTTAAGAAACTTTTTTTTTTTTCTACACGGCAACATAATTAAAATCGTTTTAATATGTTTTTCAAAGGGATTGGTTGAAATTAAAAAAAGAAAACTATGAATTTTTAAAGCACCCCCTTTTTTGTAAACCCGGAGTTTCTTTAACCCCTTGAGGACCACAATACGTCTTTTGTTGGTGGGAGGATAAAATTACTTGGTCGTGTCCGTCTGGGGGAAGATGGTAGGGATCTGACACAGCCGGCCCCCCTTTGGCCATGTTTTACAAGGGTTAAAAAGGGCCCTATTTCGGTCCGTAATTAGCCCGAATGCGCAAATTACGGGCTGAAAACGCCCCGTCATTACGGTAATTCACAATTTTCCATAGGGAACTATGGATTTTCGTCTCCCTTCCCTGCTCGGCGGATCCGCCGGGCGGGGAGATAAGTGACATGTGAATTACCAGCGGCGTATACGTGCCGCTGGTAATGAAAGTCTATGGGCTGGCAAGGTGCAGGCCCTCCCCCGCTCCCGGCCACACAACGCAATTGCGGGACGTTAAGCCGTGTGAACATAGCCGTATGGTGAAGAGTGGACGTACCTCAGATTTGAGCGGTTTAACCCATTAGTACAGTGAATTGTGAAAAATGCATTTAAGTGGTTTTAGAGGGAGTGGGATCCCTCTTTTGCTCCATTTTAGATGCAATTTTTGAAACCAATGGATTTATGACAAGTCCTGTCTTTCTTTAATATGTGTCCTCCAGTTATAATCCAATACGTGTTTTGGCTTCAGAAAGCACATACAAAGACCTTAATGTGGAAACAAACCCTTAAAGGGGTTGTCTCACCATGCTGTTTCACAGAGCCCCAGCAGGCTTCAGACTCATACATTCTAGTTAGGCGATGGGTGGTTCTATATCAGTGATTAGCATATCGACTCTATTTCCAGCTTAGTGACATCCATGACGGAGGTTTATAAATTGTAGTGTACAAGACTACAGAGTTCTAAAAACTTGTCATTAACTTAAATAAACAAGCTTCTGTGCTAAAAAGGACTCTGGGAGTGACTTAGCATGGTCAACAGGGCTGCTTGGAACAATTAGAGCAGAGACAGATGGTCAGTAAGCTAGAGAAAATTGTTTACACTAGCAGTAGATAAAATCTGTGTCTAATAAAGCAAAATCAGAACAGCAATGCATTTTGTAATAGTCTTTTTATATTCACTTAAATGTTTAAAGCTAATCACTGTAGTCAAAACCAGGAATCAGAGAGAAACAAAGTAGAATGGAAAGGCTTGTACATCTTCTTCTGCATTTTGGTCTGCTCCTGGTTTTGGCTTCCAAATACTTTTGCAAAATACACATCAAAAAGCACTGTGTGAACTCAGCCTATCTGAGGTTTACACAGTCACCTGCCCATTACCTTGCTCAACACAGTGCTTCTTTTTTCCCATGTACAAGTTTGGATGCTACTCCTTTATTTATATTCCCATCCTGTGCCTATTGCTGCTATATCAAATGAAAAGTGAATATTGCCTTCATTTTTTTTTCTGTCTTTGATATTCATTACATTTCTTGATGAACTGAATGGAATGATTTTACTTCGGCATCATCACTCTCTTTATTTCAGATGTTAGTGTTTGCGGTTTATGATGTGTTTAATTTGTATACTGGATGTATAATCTGCATTACTACAAAATTACAATTACAATCAGTAAGATGGATGATGTGTTGGAGTAGACAAACAAGAATCTTATAGATTTGTTTCTGTTTTATGCTTTTAAGCAATAAATCATTTTGATTTTGCGTCTTATTGCTGTTTACTTTGTAGGAGAACTTTTTTGCTTAGGAGTCATTTATTTTCGATTATTCGAGGCAGAAATCTCTTCCTCCTCTCGTGCTGGGTTGCATTTGAGCAGGCTGAGAGAGGGAGAAACCTCTGGGCTTTGATGCTTTGTGTCAGGAAGTAGTCATGCATTATTTTTATATATCCAGCACTTTTAGGTAGAATACTTTATGTAAAGCACATTTATTTGCCATTAAGCTTTGGCTTGTTGCACTGTTGCATGCCAGCTGGCCTTTCATGACCTCATACAAATGTGACTGGAAATGTTTTTTTTTAATTTTTTTTTTATTATTTTTTTTTAAAGCTCCCAGTAAGGCCATAAGACGTTCAGCGACCTTTGTTCCACAGGAAAGCGGATTTAAACAAACGTTCGATCACAGTTGTTGAATGTGTATTTCATAGTCACCACCATGAAGTTGAGAGCATTTAAGAGGCAAAGCTGCCGAGATGAAAAGATATGTATTCAGGAAAGCTAGGCTTCACAGTTGGCGTATAATCTTTTATCCTGCCATTGGTACCCAAACTCCTATACCCGCTAGAACAAAAGGACCTGAATTGGAAATGGTGGGAGCTACGGACAGTTTGGTTGGCAGCACATTTTCTGGCCCAAAGGCGATGTCAGGGCTCAGTTTGATACCCTTTATTCCTTCTGACAGATGTGAGGTGGGTTCTTTGAGGGGGGAAGTCATTACCAGGCTGAGGGCAGCATCAGATCAAAAGTAAGCAGCAATCAAACAAGGTGAAGGACTGGGGAAAACAGGCTTTTCTGTGCCCTAGACACCTGCCTGATTACTGAGGGGAATTGTCTTCATGTGTCATGTAGAGCGCGCTTCCCTTTGATGTACAGTGAGGAGAGTTGACGGGGAGGGAGAGGAGGACTCTTCTGAATTTGTGAAGATGTTTTATTTTCAGTCTCCCTCAGTGGGAGAGGAAATAAAATCTGAAAGTTCTTTATCTGAGGTGCATTTTTTTTTTGGGCTAGACACTTGGCATGCATAATTCTGAATTATTTGATGCGGATCTGTCTGTGTGCACGTGTATCTTAGACTTATCAAAGATACAAGAGAGTATTAGGAGTAGGTTTTGTGTGTGAAACAGGAAACTGTATCTAGGATTTACATCTATTAATGGACTTTTATTCAGTAACCTTAAGACTACAGCATTGAATTTTGCAGACCGTTGCCTTCTAGCGTTTTTGGAACTACAAATCTCAGCATGATCTGCGGGCCAGAGAGTCAAATAATTCTAATGAGTTAAGCCAACTCTTTCACTTCTATTAAAACATTTTGCATATTGTTTCTAAAGGCAGACCATCTTATTGGTCTTAAAGCAGTTTTGTCAAGATGGAGGTTAATGACAGATAATGGTGAATGGCCAGCCATGTGGGCTGTGGAGAAAGTCAAGGATCACCAAAGTTTAATAAGGCCTTTCTTACTCTGTGGTATTTGAGAGGCTTGGTAGTCAGACCCTGCTAAATAGACAATATCATATCCTAGCCATATGCCATTGTTAGGATCATTGGTAGTGGATCCACTGGACCACCACAAGTGGTGGTGTAAGCCGCATAAGGGACCGGAGTCTAATGGGCCCCTGGTTTTCATCCGCTAAGCGGTTGGACTTGCTGCGGCAAGAGACCCCAGGTCGCTACCCCTGACGGGACTTACATGCAGTGATGGCCGAAGTGTAATGATGGACAGAATCGTCAAATAGGCTTGTAGTTGGACAGGCAGGTGACAGGCAAAAGGTGGTCATAGAACATAGGCAGGAGGTCAAGTACATGGTAGAGACAAACCGGCAAAGGAATGCTTTCTCTCTAGGTATGGGCACAATAGCTCCAGCAAGTACATGTGGAAAAGGCAGCGCCCGGCAATAATGGATCACTGGCACGCTGACCCTTTAATCCACAGGTGTCAAACTGCGGCCCTCCAGCTGTTGGGAAACTACAACTCCCATCATGCCCACTGTCATAGATTATACAAATGCTTGATGGGAGTTGTAGTTTCCCAACAGCTGGAGGGCCGCGGTTTGACACCCCTGCTTCAAACTGTACTGAGCTGGAGCACGTGTGCTCTAGGGAGCAGGGACCCGCACTCCGGACAGCAGGAGAGGCGAGTAAGGGAGCAGGGATCGGGCATTGCAAGAGCGCCTGCTGCCTGACTTGTGGGTCGCGGCATCACTTGTGCCTGGAGTGGCAGAAAGACACGAGAGCGCCTGTGATCCACCGTGTCTGCATCAATGTCGGCACCGAAACAGCCCCTCTTTTGAATTTTCTGAAAAGTTGCTTGAAAATCATAAATGCTCTGGTAAATTTCACAAAATGTTAGACCTTACTTCCACTGTGTTTTGGTCTATGGTTGCTGGTGTATGTCGATTTTTACCTTGAAAAAAATATTCTGATATGTTCTGTGGTAAAGCTAAAGGACTCTGTTGACCAAATGTAGTCTAGTGTATTTCTCAGCAGTATATGCTTTATTTGCAGGTTTCACCTGTATTTAACTGAGGTTGCCTGTGAAAAGCAGAAATGAATTAAAGAGGTTGTTCATGATTTTAAAAAAGGGTTTCCTGATGGGTAAAGGTAGAAAATGGAATTAAAAATCCCTAATGTGCCTATGAAGCCACTACCACTGCCCTTTCCTAATGTCATGTCCATCGGTCACATGATGCTTCAGCCAAAAAAAGGTCAATTTTGGTCAACACCGAAGTCCTCACTATATCCATATATTGAACATGTATATGCACCAGATCGCCCAAAGGAGGGTAGTTCAGCCCTCACCTACAGAAGTCCAAAAAGATATCCAACTAAGGCATCAGCATAATGTTTTTATTCACGAATACAGAAAAAATGTGCAACGTTTCGACTCAAGCAAAAGAATCTTTGCTTGAGAGAGACTCTCTTGCTTGAGTCAAAACGTTGCACCTTTTTTCAGTACTCTGGATTCGTGAATTATGCTGACGCCTTAGTTGGAGATCATGATGCTGCAGCCAGTCACTGTTCTCAGCGATCATGTCGTTTATGCAGGCAGAGATCACGGAGGCCACTGACTGGCTGTTTCTCATGATCAATTAATGGGAGTCAGACAACGCCTTTTAGGGGTTATTTAAACAATGTGTTTTGGGTGTCATTTCACTGAAATATGCGCCGAAATATGGCCCAAACAATTTACAGTACAGTTTGTATAGACCTCAATGTAAAATACACAATGTCAATCACGCACGTATTTTATGATCATAATTTAGCACACGTCTGAAAAGAAGTGACCTGTCTTATTTACATGCGTGTACCTGCCCGCAAATAGTAATGTATATGAGGCACAGATGTGCCGTGGGCTATTACACGATGCTTGTGCTGTAAAAATTACGCGGTTGCAAGTGTGTAATTTCAACAGCACAATGAACGTGTATTTCGGTGTGTATTGTACACGCCACAATACACTGTGTGAACCCGGCCTAACTGTTCTTTCTTACTGCAATGTGTATAGATCTACATCAAAAGGCGTCTTTCTAACCAACCAGTACCCTGCTCTGTACTGATCAACCACAAAACAGTTATCTGCAGATGGGTGACTCTTCCTTTTGGAGACCCTGGGAGGTTTAGTATGAGAGAGAAAACTTATGCATTATTTCACCAACAGTGAACATTGCCTTAATAGAAGACTTCACACATTTTCTCGTAGAATTATTACCTACTATTACTGTTCAGAGTTGATGGTTGCAGATGAAGAGAAGAATGAGCACTGTCTCTCCTATTGCATTAATTTGCAAAAATGTAGCAAACAAACCATTTTAACACAAAAACAACCATTTTTGGCATATACTGCCCGACATGTTGCCAAGGGGAGCCCATAACTAGTTTCCTGATACAAACTTTATTTAATTGTAAACTTGTGTATGGAAACATTTTATTAGCATGGAGTTTTTGTGGAAAATAGACGGCATTGCAATCTAAATTGCATCAGGATTTTTTGGACCATGGTACTTTTGCTACAAGTTTTAAGATCCAAGGATCCTTTTGTAAATTCTTGCAAGCGTTGGGGTAATAGACAAACTTGTAACATAGTCACAAGTCAGAGAAATTTGGATGTGCAACCTTTGGCCCGCGATGCCATTTCAAGGAGCCATGACCATCAGGACCCCAAGATAAAGAGCAGTGTTCCGTTCATGTAGGAAGATACAGCTGTCAGTCGTCACACCCTTTTAATGTAGAGAACATTAAGCATAGGACGGCAGCTTTTCTATCATTACTTCACTGATCATAGATGTAAGCGGCCTACATGCACCTACCAAGTGCTGTGTTTCTTTATCTTCCTTAACGGACAAGAAAAGCGGTGGAAATGTCAAGGAATACTATGGGAGCAGGGACAGGTAAGGGTTAATGGTGTGTTGGGGGATGTTTACACGGCATGTTGGATCCGTTTTTAGATGCGTGTTTGGATCCGTGTTTCGGAACCAAACACGCATTTAAAATGTGCAGTGTGATTTTTACATTGCTTCCCATGTAAAACTTACAACGGCGTTCAGATAATAAGTGTTTCACATGCGTCTTTCAGATGGGTCTTTTGGATCCGTTCAAAGAATTGACATGTCAATTCTTGATCCATTTGACACAGCAGACACCCTATTTAAAACTATAAGGTGCATTTTTGCTTCAGCAAAACCACATCAAAACATGCACTTGCGTGTGGGATGCGTTTTGGATGCGTTTTTCGGATCCAAAAAACGGATCCAACGCGCCGTGTGTGAACTTACCCCTATGGGTGTACAATGTATTGGAGTGGCTGGCAGTGTTGTGGGTGGACTGTATGGGTGGGGCTGGCACTGTTATGAAGTATCCTGAAGACGCTATTAAGCCAAATCTAATACGGTTTTATGTCTAGTGCAACTATAACTGGCATTCTCTATAATCTTGTTTCAATTCTTCTGCTATGCACTGCCCTGCAGACCCTGTACTAGGCAGAACACCGTTTTTAAGGTTGCTCCTTTTAAGGGATATATCCATCTGAGACATTTCATAGCACTTAAAGGGAATTTGCCAGGACGCCAGTTACTTACCTCTTATCAGCACGGGAGTAGAATATAAATAAATCATGCTGAGTCATGAAGGCTGCAGGGGAGAGAGGGAGGGGGTGAGCAAGGAGTGAGGAATAAGGGAGCGTCTCAAAACTTAACTAATATAATAACAGTACAATAGTGGATTCTCAATACAGCAAGACACAGGCTCATACACTGCACTTTCTTCCCTGTCCCTTTAAAAGCTCATTCATTTTCCCTGTCATCAGATAAGAAGTGTTTCACGCAAGCGCGGCCTGTCAGCTCCTCGGTTGTGTCTAGGGGAAGCTTTCAGGTAACTAAGGAGGATTGATAAATGCTGTAGCTCTGAGTCTTCACTTTTTGTAATCGCATATATTTAGAAAAGTGATTAAATACCCATTTTGGAGGATCCCACGTCAACATTACATCATGGCAAAACCCCTTTAAGAGTGAAGAAAATGAGATGGTAACGTTGTCCTTTGCTAGAGCGCCAGTCCTGCAGTCACACACTTCTACGGTCACCAGCTTTCTAGCATAAATCAGGTAAGTTAGGAAGAAATGGGTCAGACAGAAGGAAATAGGACAAACATTTGGTTACACAAATTGTGTTTTATTTAAAGAGCTATAGAATAAGTATGTGAAAAAATGTTTACAGAAAATGCTTCAAAACATGACTTCATGTTCATTTAAGATATACTGGTAAAATAGAATAAAAAAAATTGTTTGCAAAGAGACTTTAAGAATGTGTGAAAACTAAAATGAGTCTTAGGTTTTTATATCAATATTTTTTTATTGAAGTTTTTCGTAACACAGGAATAACAAATGGCATATTGATCCAGTACTGCAAGTTCTTGTATGGATAGAAAGTAATCATAAGACACAATAGGGTGTTGAATGAAATCCGCATAAACCATATATAGACCATAACCTATACTCATACAATTCCAGCGGCATATTTGTAAAAAAAAAAGGCCAAAGGTTCCAAAAGCTTTTTAAACACAAAGCAACTATGGGAGGGTGGAAGGTAAGAGGAAAAGGGGAAAAAAAAAGAGAGGGATTAGATAGGAAGGGGGAATAGTTGCACTTGAAAATCCCAATATTCAGATTCCGACCTTATCTAGGGAGGATGGTAAGTTCATCTTTCAACCCACTGAAGTCAGTAGTCTGAGATTTTTAAACCTCTAAGGGCTACTTCACACACAATACACTGTTTTAACGGTATGGGTTTTTTAAGCCTTTTTCATTATGTAACATGTTTTACTGTTCTTTTTATAGTGATTTATTGAAGTATTGTAAAAAAAAAAAAAAAAATCCTGTGGAAATAAGCCATTCAGAGAACATGCTGCATTTTATTCATTTATTTTTAGATAGTCACTGACCCTAAAACAGAAACGTCCAAAGACCTAAATATATGTTCACATGGCTTCTAGCCGGGGTATAGCAGCACGTACTGGGCACGCCGCTATACACCGGATGTTTTAGAAGCACACGCTGGACAGCGTGTATTTCTAGAGCACTATGTCCTGGCCCCCATTCACTTATTTCCATGTACCAGGAAAGTGTCTGGTAATCATAGCACTGAGTGAGAGCTCCTATGAATTACCGTATTTATGGGACATACTTTTGGTGTATTGCAGCACAATTACATCCCGAAGTGTGGCCTGCAAATATGCTGTGTGAGCATTCACCTGACTCTGTGGGGCATGTTTACTAATGCTACTACATGGACCATATAAACTTGGACTAGACAGTCTAAAAATGCACCAGATTTATCACAGTGGCTCATGCTGGCACATGTTTAGACACCTCTGTATAACTTCATACAACTTACTAGTTGGCTTAAATTGTGCCAATAATAGCCCTAAAATTTTGCTATTATCCAGTTGATGTGATGTCCCAGTACGGAGACTATCAGACATTTGCTGTTTTTTGTATTGTTTGCATGCTTTCAGGTCTTTGGTGATGGACAGCATATGGAAAATTGTACATCACTTAGTGCATGTAAGTGATGCTGCACAGTACTTGCTGGGCTGACGAGGAAGGACCGCTCTGTAATTGCAGTACAGGGTCAATTCCACAGGACATGTCATCAAAATAAGTGTGCTTTTCTATGTGCTTTGCTACAGTGACCATTTCTGTGGTTTGTCACCATTTCAGCAGTTGTACATTTTTACATTTTACCTCTTGTAATAGATGGCATATTTTCTTTAAGCTGACAAATTGGTGTGAAATAAGCATACTGCTTGAACTGTTCAGGAATGCCAGAAGTGGTTCATAAGTTTTATTTTCTTAAAAGCATAACGTCAAATCTATTTTCTATTTAAAATGCGGTATTTTGGTGTGCAGCTTGAAAAAAAAAAAGTAAAAAAAAATGCATGGTTAAGATTAATATACAGTGCACAGTTTGCCACAGAGCATAAGTAGAGCTATTCCGTTCCATAAAACCAGAAAAATTCACATTTACCACGGAGAAGTTGGGTTGAAATTTAAGGAATTAGAAGACCGTCTCCTTAGTACCATGGTGGCTCCATTCATCTTTGCAGACTGACACAGGACATAATTTGGTGGTTATACAACTTGTAACAATATTTTGATATATAAAATCCATTTAAATAGAAAACGCCATCAGTCTGTTGAAGAACTAAAACCTTGATCAAGCAAAAAGGGAACCTATCACACCGGACATGCTACCTGATCTGCAGGTGACATATTATGGAGCAGGAGGAGCTGAGCAGATTGATGTATATAGCTTTGTGAGGAAAAAAAATGACTAGAGGTTGTATTCCTTTAAATTCCTGCTTATTCTTGATTTCAGAATCCAGTCTTATCAGTGATTGACAGCCATATCCGTATGCACACTCATATCAGGAAAGCTGTCAGTCACGGATGCTCTACTGGACTCTACTAAATCTTTCCCCACAGAACAATATATCTATCTGCTCAGCTCCTCCTGCTTTTATAAGAGATAGCAAGTAAAGTATAACAGGGTCCCTTTAAATAGGATTGTCTAGTTGTTGTCTGGAATGTCTTTTATCTCCATGTGATCTATTCTGTCCCAATATGTGTTTTTAAGCTGTTTCCTTTTGCCCTGCGAACTACACGCCAATTGTACTGTTCTCCCCAGCTGTTAATTGCAGCCCATGGCTTATACTCTAGCCAATATTAACTGAAAAGCTATTGGGAAATGTTTAATTTCCTCTGTGGCCACATGAACAAATACAGCACTTTCCAGAGGTTACCATAGAAAGTGTAGAGAACCCTCTACCTCCCCTACATTGAACATCCCCAACGTTGACTCGCTCAGTAGAGGTTCTGTGCATAGGTGGCTAATAATTTGACAATTCTGGGGTATGTGAAAGATGGCAAAGAGGTGTGAAATGTTTGTCCTGTTTGTGGACCCTTCAATATAATACTAGGTTGGCATATATTTTAGAGACAAGTACACCGACGAGCCTTTAAGCGGAGTTCCTCTCCATTAACCCGTATCTTTATAGCACATAACACACATAGGCTATGTACAGTATAGTCCAGGGCCGCCATGTTGGCACTTCTATTACTTCCTGCCTCAAAACTTCTATCTTGGTACATCCTTGTGGATTATATTTAGAATGTAGCATGGTATACAAGTGATCAAAGCTTCTAGTGGTCAAGTACCCTAGGGGGACTACATGTAACACTGTGTGTGTGTGTGTGTGTGTGTGTATAAACACTACTCTTCTGCCATTTTATCCGAAAAAAAAGGTACACATCTTTGGCATCACCATGTCTGTAAAAGTCCGATCATTTATATAGTTTGCATTTTTCTTATATGGATTTACTATACAAACTACCAGGGTTTGCTTGCTAGTCTATCATGGTCACAGTTGATGAATTACACTGGGAGGGTGCAGGGAACTATTACTTATGTCTATTCCTATTAAAGTGGTTGTCTATAATATATCAGGGATTTCTAAGGATAGGTTCACACAGCATGTAGCGCCTATTCATGCCAAACACACAAAAGCATGAACTTAAATGGGAATACACAACGTAAGGCTACATGGTGCTTCCTTTTTTTGTTTTGTTTTTCAACACCTTGTGTGATGCGTCATGCAATGCATAAAAAAGGGAGTGCAGGGTAATTATTTCTGTGCACATTATTGCACATATTCAGCAGGAAAATGTGTCAGGAGCTAGGATGCAGATTAGCCTTTTTGGATAGGGTTAATTCACATCCTTGAATCACCATATAATCCGTTTTGGGAAAGAAGACAAAACACAGCAGATGAGGTTAATGAGGTTGTCCTTTGGATATCTGCCGTGTATTACAAAGTGTATTCTTCCAAAGGAAAAATCAGCCATGTGAATCTAGCCTTAAACATCTTGTCCTGTGCAGAAAAGAGTAGTAAGAGACTTTTGCACCATTAGGATAAGTTCACACGATGTACTGTAGCCACAATATTCCGGGTGTTTTAGAAGTACACTCTGGCCAGCTCATACTTCTAAAACGCGCTTGCCTCGCCCCATTCACTCTCCTTTTCCCTGGAGCTTAAGGAGTGACATTTCACTTTTCTCCCAGCGTGTAATATATGTCGGGGAAAACGTCTGGTAATCATAGCTCTCATGGATGAACGTATTCGTAGGCCATACTTCAAATACAATGTGTGAACATACCTTTAGGGGATTACTTTACATGATGGAGTAAATAGACTAATCTTATTGGTTTTACTTGCACAACTGTTTCTGGCAAAATCATGTGGCCAATTAACACTGTTTTAGAAGCCATAGTATGTGGCCATAGTTTTGGTCATATGCAAAAATATATACCCATGCAGCATGTTCTAGGGTTGGCAGATTTCTTCTGTGAATTTACTTTTTAATGTTGTTAGCCTCCATTCTGTCAAGCCTCTATTGTTCTGGACAGAATTGTATAGTCTCCTGCACTGCTGAATGCAGTAAAAACAGCACAAAAAGATAAAGCTTATCCTACTTCTAACTTAGAAAGACCTTGCATACAGCAGCTCTGATCTTTTCTTCAAGGAACTATAAGAATAAATTCACATGGGACCCGGTTAATTTCCAGATTTTTACCCCTTTGAATTTGCACAGGTAAATTCCTTAGCAGATGACTGTACCATGCTTGTTGATAAAAATTTACAAATGTCATCCACACACTGCTGATGGTGTTTTTTTTTTTTTCTTTCTTTCTATGGAAATTAATCTGCAGCATAGATTTTAGGGGTATATCCAGATGGACTATTAGTCCCGTGTCTAGGAATGAGGTCACAAAAAACACTAGTATCACAGAAAGTATGAACAAAGACCCTAATATTAAAATCTACCTTTAATAGATCTCATTAAAATCTACACCAAAATAAACTACACATAAATCAAATATCAGTAACAACAATCACAGCGAATAAACCTCTAAGAATAGCTCCTCAATACAGATCCTTTGAGTAAATATGATAATTACAGACAAAGAACAGGTTTTACTCAGTTAGATGATTGTATTCCAACTGTAGGGACCCTAACTTGTGGTAAAAATTAACTTTAAATCAGTATTTTGTAATTACCTCTTTACTCCTCAACTAGGTTAGGGTTTTTGATATATAGGGTGAGATTTGCTGTATGGCCCTTTTGGGACGAATACTCCATAGTCACCTGAGGGATCAGTCTAGGGCAAGATTAGGGTCCCTATATTGGGAATACAATTATCTAACCGTGAGTAAAACCTATTCTTTGTCTGTAATTATCATGTTTACTCATAGGATCTGTATTGAGGAGCTATTCTTAGAGGTTTATTCGCTGTGATTGTTCCTGATATTTGATTTGTGTAGTTTATTTGGATATAGATTTTAATGAGATTTATTAAAGGTAGATTTTCATATTCGGGTCTTTGTTCATACTTTCTGTGATACTAGTATAGCTAGATGGTTCCGGTCTGCTGTGGGGTTTCCAAAGCAGACCTGCAGAATAAACTGTGCTATCAAAATCCACACCAGTTGTCCATAGTACTTCAGATTTTACTCTACGATAAATCTGTAACAAAATGGCCACTGATTTGGAGTGGATTTCCCAGTGTGGATTTTAAAACCGTAGACCTGAACTTCCTTAACATACCCTGCAGTCTGCAGCATGTTTTTGTTGCAGAATGGGCACAGGTTTGTGCATTATGTTCAATGGCGCAGTAAGGGCTGCAATAAATCTGCAAAAAAAATGCATTCTTGTGGATTTTTCTCTGTATTTGCAGATACAGGGAAATCTCATATTTCAGATTGCGCTTTGTATCTCCTTGTCTATACTGGTATGCAGAGCTGTGTTGACCTTGTGAGCGGGAAGGTGTCTTGAATTGTTCTGTGTGTAGCAGTGTAATAGGTGAGACAGTGTGAGAGGTCACTAGGGGAACTGAAGCATATGGGGAATTAATATATTCTCATGGTTCAGGTTTCAGTATAAGTAGATGGGAATCCGAGATTATCATCAGTAGATCATGCCCATAGGACTGAGTGCGCCAGAGTATGAACGCTGGTGAAATGTTATCCCTGTGCAGTAAGTTATCAGGGACAGGCTGCTGTGATCTATGCACATTATTATTTTTGACATGTTTAATGCAGTCTGTTGGAGATGCTGAGTGTTTGGTAATCATTGTTGTTTTACATTACAAGGTCGTGGCTTGAAATGTTTTACGTACAATTTGTTCTTGTTATTCTGAGACTTAATTCCATGTTTAGAAAGCTGTGCAAAGCTGGGACAAAGAGCATTTTATGTCACCTCTTAAAGGTTTTCAGCTAGCAAGTAAGTTTTTTTTTTTTTTTTTTTTTTTTGTAATGGGTTAACACTTTAATTTTAAATTGGAGATACAAAGAGGTCTGCGTTTTCTTCTAAATCCACAAATGCTATTTTTTGTCCAGAAATATGACAATAGAAGTCAGGTGTTTCATGGTTGGGCATGATTTTCTTTTAAAAGAGTGGTTTGCACAGGTTGCCACATTTTCAGCACGTCTCTGTGGTCTTCTTATTTTAATAATTACTGGCTACACTGGTGACCCTTAGCACACCCTGTGATTGCCTAATGAAGTTGCCACTAGACCGCTGCTTTGGAAATCAAAGCGTAATCCTTTTTCTATGCTGGGACATATCCCAGTGTCCTACCGCAGCAGTCCATAGCCTTGTTGGTTGGATGTCCAGCAACAAACTTTGAAGATCTTGTTCAATGAGATGCATTTGCCACAAGGTGGCAGCAAAAGTAATGTTTTGGAACCGCGACTCTCCTCTAACGAGTCTGTTGGAATTGTTTGGTAAAGAACGTTTGAAATGTGTGCTGTCATATGGGCAGAATTTGGTTAATTGAAATAAAGTAAATTTGTCCGTTTTAAAATTAAAGCCCACCTAATTGGATAATTAAAAACAATTTAAGAAGATCATTTTATTTGCAGCGTTCGTATAAAACAAATGTCATTATTCATTAAAATGCAATTTGCAGGACTGAGAACATAACATTGCTGTTTTCTTAATCGAATTAAGCTGTAATAAAAATCATTTGTTGGGTTAAGCGTATTGTAAATAAATTATGTTCTAGTGTGTTGATATGTTACTGCCATATTCTATAAAGTCTGTAGATTAAGGATTTTTGTCTCGGCAGAGAGAATCTGTTTTCCGTGTTGGGTAATTGTTTTACAGCATTTTAAGCGTGGACTTTGTTCTGGAGAATTAGGCGTTATTAATCTTCTGCAAACTAGGTAAATGTGTACACCTCGACTTGAAATGTTGCCATGGATAGCGGTATATTACGGGTTAACGTGTCTGCGATAAAGGTAGTTGTAATTATGGCTCGAGTATTACTAATAACATGGTCTTCATGGTCTACAAAGCAGCTATGCTCGCTTAAACATTGCTAGGGCTTTTTGCAGTACATACGAAAATCCAATACATTGCCCATTATTAGAACCAAATGTTGATTTCCTGACTTGCACATGGGTCACCCCTACTACACCACATTGATCCAAACTGGAGAACACTGTACATTGCAAAAGTGACTAGTGCTTTGGAAATTCCCTGTTTTAAGAACTGTAGTGAGGATCCTGTTATCTTACTATCCTAGCTACAAGTCCTCTCCAACACATACATTTAGAAATATTTCTGTGGAATTAAATATTCCTCTAACTGTGTAGAAGAGGAGGTTATTTTTAAATATGGTCACATTTGTCTGAGGCTTCCTGAAAGAGCACACCATATAATATAAATTGAACTTTGTCTGAAAACACACTGTGCTGAATATTGGGCTTTTCTGAATTACATCTAGATTATCTACGTTTTTTTTCTTTAACAAGACAGTCATGCTTATTAATCTTTACCAGTAAAAAAAAAAAAAAAAAAAATGAACATTGCTAATAGATCCTGATCCAAGCTCAGTTGCTTTTACTGCAGTCCTCTCTCCTTCCTAGTTTGCGAACGGGGCGTGTTTTTCAGCCCTGCTACAGGCACAGCCGAACTGCAGGTTAGCCCCAGAGACTGCCTACAAGCCAGCTACCTTACCGTTCGACTTTCCAACAAAGAATACCTACTTTTCATTGTAGACATAATTTAATGTGGTAAAAATATTAAATTTTTCCACTGTTTTTCAGTAAGGTGAAAGCTGCAGTAATTTTAAAGGAGTTTTACAGCGTAAAACTCAAAATAGCCTAGGACGGGTTCGAAAAATAAAGTGTATATTAACTATTCTATTCGCAACCTTTCAAATAATGCAGCTGCCGGTGGTTCGCCCTGTTGTCAATCATTGGCTATAGCCGTTGGCGTCGGATAAAACTGCCAATGCCCTGAACCTGCAATTTGCCCGAAGCGCATAGACTTGAAGGCTTCCGAGGAGCAAAGAGCCAGAGCTCCTTGCCTGGCGAAGTACTCGGGGGAGAAGGGTGTCGTAAACAGGCTTGCGGCAATCCAGAGTATACAGCACAGACGGCATGATCAGGTCATC
Source organism: Phyllomedusa bahiana (assembly GCA_025379985.1). Classification (NCBI taxonomy): domain Eukaryota; kingdom Metazoa; phylum Chordata; class Amphibia; order Anura; family Hylidae; genus Phyllomedusa; species Phyllomedusa bahiana. Next base: position 75,687 of record JAODAL010007963.1, on the reverse strand, counting down.
GCGACGCCTGCACGGCATGGTGACCTCATGCCACCTGTGCAGGGACTTGGAGGGGTGAGAGCTTCAGGGTAGTGGGGACAGGTGGGTACTGTTAGTTTTTAATTTTTAATAGCCCCTATATACCTACATATTACCTACTGGGGGGTAGCTTTATTCACATAAATACTAGGGGCCCTATTACCTACTGGAGGGGCTTTTACCTGCTGGGGGACAGCTATATTTACATTTATACTGGAGGAGCCCTATTACCTACTTACAGAAGGACAGCTATATCTATATGTATACTAGGGAGCCCTATTACCAACTGGGGGCCATATTACCTCTGGTCATATAAGACCAAAATTGGCTTTTCTCCACACATTGCGTTTGGTATTTAGGCTAAAAATATCAACACTGCACATCACCCTGAACACACCATCCCTACTGTGAAGTATGTGGTGGCAGCATCTTGCTGATGGGAAGCTTTGCTTCAGCAGGAACTGAGAAACTGGTCAGAGTTGATGGGAAGATGGATGGAGCTAAATACAGGGCAATCTTGGAAGAAAATCTGTTAGTGGTTGTAAAACATCTGAGACTGGGGCGTAGGTTCACCTATCAGGACAGCAACCTAGAACATACAGCCAAATTGCTGTTCATAAACGTTCGCCAACCAATCTGACTGGGCTAGAGCTATATTGCAATGAAAGATGAGCAAGAATTCCAGACGCTAGATGTGCAAAGGTGGTAGAGACATCTCCCAACAGACTGCAGCTAAAGATGGACCTACAAAATATTGACGGACTATATATGCACACCTGACTTTCAGTTTTTTAATTTGCAAAAATTTGGAAAAGCAGGTATCATTTTTCTTTACACTTCACAAATACTTGCTATTTTGTTTTGCTAGATCACATAAAATACATTTAAAGAGAACCTGTCACATAGTTTATGCCCGCCTGGCTGAGGACCGCACGAGCTAGTGATAGACCTGCTGTTTCCAGCGCTGTGTCCCTTATTCTGTAAGATGCTGTGGTTTTCAGCAAAAGAGTCATGAAAAGTCAGGGTTTTTTTATACCCCGCCCGTCTGAGGCTAGTCCCTCATGTGAATAACTGTCAGTGGGCGGGGATAGCCTTTGGTGGGTGGGGCTAACACCTGCTCATGAATAAGATTTGAGGGGTAAATGCTCTAAAACTATAGCATTTTACAGTATAAAAGACACAGCGCTGGAAACAGCATGTCTGTCACTAGCTTGTGCTATCCTCGGCAAGGGGGGCATAATCTGTATGACAGGTTCCCTTTAAGTTTGTGGCTCTAACGTTTAAAAATGAGGAACAGCTCATGGGGTGAGAATACTTTTACAAACTACTGTACATTTGAAATGATTGACGTGCTATATGGTGGTATTAAAGCTTTTCAATAGCATAGAAATATATTCATTTTTAGTTCTAGATTATAAACTTGAATTTCTATATACTTTATAGTTTTTTTTTTTTTGTTTTTTTTGGGGGGGAGGGGTGGGTACACTTATGGTATATTTGATCTGTACTTCCTTTATAATAGCAGTTTCCGATTTTTCCCACACATAAGCATGTGGATTATTGCTGGGTCCAATACACCGTTGAGCTGGCAGTTTTCCATTTTCACAACAATCTCCGTGGGGGTTAAGTGAACAGTGCTCTGTAGGGATGAACTGCAGCACCACAGGAAAGTGCTGTATCACTTATGATTATGTTCAAACAAACCAAATGTAACATAAGATAGACTCTGCTCAGACTGAAGAATATCTCCATCGTTCAGATTGCTCTAAGGGACATTGGATCATTTTCTGCAATTACAAGATTTTCCTTAAATCAAATTATTGATTTCTCTTCAGTTAATATAAATTCTTGGGCATATTTTCTAATGAAAGCGGTTCATTACAGTTCACCCCCTTTGGAATTGCCCTTAATTAGGAAAAGTTACTCAGTAGAAAGTGAAATCAAGGAACATAATTAGAACCTCGTATTGAAAAGCGATATTACTTTTCTTGGAGTGTATGCTTTATTCCTTAGTAAAATACATATTTTTTTCATACAAGAAATGCTGAGCTTTGCTAGTAAAGCTTTGTGAGAAGATCCTTATCATAGACTGTTTTGTTAGTTTTTTTTTTTTTGCATTTAAGAGCTGAAACCTAGCTATCAAAACATTGTAGTATTTATCTTTTTAAATTTGTTTTTTTTTTTCACTTTTTGTGCACAAATTCTGTTATCACAGAGACATGACAAGACTTTGACTATTTGATGAGCCAAAATGTCATTTTAGCTTTGTACTACAATGCAAAATACTATATTTTTGAACTCTAGAATTTATGATCGGGTACATGATTATACCCATTAGACATCTGTTCATCTGAAGGGCTAATAGGTTATAAAGGTATGCCAGGACTTACTAGTGGAGACTTCAGGTATGAACTCCCACTAAAACTATTAACTAAAACAAAGAGTATCTGGTGCGTCTGATGGCGTTCTCTCACCCTTTTCCCCCCCATCTGCATTGCCTCTTTTCAGTCTACAGAGACATTGGGCCACATGTATGAAACTGTAGGTCTAAAACTCCCTCTTTTGCCCATAGTAACCTATGGGCAAAAAAGTGAGTTTTAGAACTAAATAGGTTCATACATGTGGCCCATTGTAGGGAAGTTTTAGGGCTTGTCCCCACGGCGTCCTTTTTCTTCAGACGGTTTATGGGTTTAGAAACCGTCTGAAAACCGAAATGCAATGCTCCCACATAGACTTTTAATAGAAAATCCGTTCAGCAGTCCCCACTGAACAGATTTTCCACTGGATGTTTTCTGACACCGCTGGCATAATGAAAAACTTAGAACATGTTCATTCTTCTGCTAGGTTTCGGGCAAAAGATGATGTGGCTGCGAAGGGGGGCGGCTTGAATCACAAAGTGACAAAGCCAGTCCCTCTACGTTGTCCAAAAAAGACAAATTCGTGGTCAGAAAATCTGACCGGTATTTGGTTTTTGACGTGGGAACGCACCCTTATTCTGTATATTATAACAATTGTAATAGTAATAATATCAAGTAGTCCCATTTTTGTCATATAAAGCAGAACCCTGTCGGTGTCAACTGACTCTATACAAATGTGAGTAATTTTAGTGAGTTCAAATCTCAATATAACAACATCAATTTTGCATATAATACAGAACCCTTTGCAATTAGCACATATCAATGTAGTATTTTATTTGATCCTTCTTCATATTAGAACAGTCCCTTCTAGCTTCCGGCTTGTATCATAGGTACCTCTACGCTGTACAGACTGCTGATGAAGTTAAAAGTGTGAAAGATGTCTTACCATGACAATTTTTTTTTTTTTTTTTTTGTATGTTACTGAGGTTTATTATCCTCCCAGAGCTGAGGGTCCATTTGGAGCTGCAAGCAGACTGGCTCTCGTTTGGTGGATCTAGCCTGTTGCTATCCTAAATGTTCAGCCATTGACTTAAATAGCCAGCATGTATTACTGCATTTCCACCTCTCTGCCTGCTGCAGTAGCTCTTGATGATGAGACAAACCCTTTAACAGCTGAGGAGGAGGAAGCCATTAAAACATTTCGAAGGAAGAATTCAAATGGAAACGCATCACAGCATGTTGTTAGTTTTTATTACTAAATTAAAGGAATGTGGTTCTTCAAGTGGCTTTCAGTTTTAATAAGTTCAACGTTTAATTTCTTATTCTGCATTTGATTTCAAAGGGAGAATATTAAGCAGGCATGGCTAGGCCATTTATAACCATAAGCACCATGTAGATTCTTTTCTCGTGTTCAACAAAAGTTTCTAGGTCTTACAGTCCTTTGTATTGCCAGCAACAGTCTAAATAATCAAGGTTCAGTTTTATCACATTTATGGACAGAGTTGAAAACCGTATCAGCTGCTGACCTTCATCCGTGTATGTGCGAGATCGCCTACTGACCTGAATGCAATGGGTTCAGCTTTTCCAGTTTAATCTGGCTGTTAAGCAGGATGCCTTTCTTATTAAAGGGACCTGTCACTAAGAGAGAACAAGGTGTATCTTTAATCTACTTTAGGTTTCTCCTGTTTCAGTCTGTTATAAAATAATTTATAGCGCTTTGTTTTTTTGATTGGACGTATCTTAGAACCAGTCCTTTGCATAATTGAGACACGGTGTTACAATAAGGTGGCAGTCGGTCTTTTCTTCCAATGGTTTGCATCTTTGTTGGAACATACATTATGACAAGTCCCTATTCCTGAACAGTGAGACTCTGCATTCTATACTGATGCATCATCAGCATTTATTTTCCTCTGTCCTGGGTTACTTTTTACAGTTCTCCATCTAAGGGGTTATCTAAAAAAAATGTGTTTCTTGTGTGTATTATATCTAATGTGATAGCACTTACGAATATATTTTAGTTAAAATCTTCAGTTTTTATATTTGTCCTGCCTGCTTCACTTCAACATCAGTCCTGACAATGCAAGAGTGTTACTCTCTCTGTTGGGGACACATGTAGTGGGATGACTGTCTAACTCTGTTCTATAGCGAAGTCTACCCCTATCCCCATTGCACTGGACTCGAAAATAGAGAAGCGAGAGAGAATAGGAACTCCCTTCTCGTGTTGGGATAGACACCGCGAGGGAGCTGTCGGAAGCGGGAGAGCATGTACTAAATCTAAACCAGGGTTTTCACTATAGGGGATATTAGTAATTGCTACGGCATTAAATATGGTAAACCATAACATTTTATTTGGCTGGACATCACTTTTAACTCGTATCTATGATCAGTATCACAAATTTACCAGGAATTCCGTTCATGGAGAGTAGATTTTTATTACAGGAATGGAATAGAAGCTGCACTACCAGTGACAAAAAGGGACCCTAAAACTTTTAGTTTACGATCTAGAAGAATTCACTGTCCAAAAAGAAGTCAGTGTGAAAGCTGTATGGAGGGCCTGGTCAGTACAGTACAAGAGAGACCTACTCTGTCTTACAAGCTCCAAATCCCTGGCTTTCACATAGCTATAGAACAAAATGATAAAATTTGGTACTAGAGATGAGCGAATTTCCCAAAATTGTCTAGTTCCGAATTTATTTGCAGCACATTGCGTTAAACAGCTATATCCTGGCTGCAGAGAGCCTGTATGGTGTTGTAGAACATTGTGCCATGCAGAAATATGCATAGGGATCACGGTTTGGTATTGAAACAATGCTGTGTTTTAGTAGGACACACAGATGACAGGTGCCACTCTTAGAATCGCTTCACACTTCACTTCTCTGGGCAGTTACAGGGTCAAAACGGACCAAATAACTGTAGTGGGAATGCAGCCTCACAGGGTAATGACAGCACCAAATAGAAAGAACCGAGCTGAGGGCCAAGATCCCGCTATAGTGTCCGAGCGCACTCCTTTTACACCGTCATCAGATGATTCCACAGTTTGACAGAACTTGTTGTTAGATGCTGATACATGTAGAGACACCCCTCCCCCCCGAAAGAGTGGAGAGGGTGTTGGCAGTAATTTTGTGCTGACGTCACTGATCATTTTGCCCTTCCTTTGATCCGTCAGTGCCCGCTTTCAATTGATCAATAATCCATCAGTATTGCTAAAGCCAAAAAGAAACAGGTGTTGAGTCAAAAAACAGATGACAAGTAAATGGAATATTTAAATGTCTTCTGTGTTTTGTATCCATTCCTCCTTTTGGCCACCTAATCAGACAATCCTGATGCAAACAAAGGACCATGTCATACTAGCCTCACGGCTTCTCTGAAGACCCAATCGGTTGTGTTTTGTCTTTTTCATTCCTTCTGACTGATTAAAAGGGGAAAACCAAACATAGTGTCAACGTCAGAGTTGTGGAGGGTGGAAACAGCAGTAGGAAACCACAGGGTGGCACAATGACCTAGTGTGAAGGTGGCGGCAGCATGAGTAGGCCACAGAGTGGCAAAATTACACAGTGTGGAGGTGGCTGCAACATCAGGCTGTAGAGTGGCACAATGACATAATTTTGAAGTGGCGGCAGCTAGGGGACGTAATGAGGAGTTGGCAACAGCAGCATCAATCCAGAGAGTGACATGGTGACATAGCAGCATGATGAAACCTGAGTGGTGAGGTGGCAGCAGCATCAGAAGGCTACATAATGGCCCAGTGGGGAGGTGGGTGGAAATACTAGTCCCTGGTAAAGATGGTGGGTGGTAGAAGGAGCAGCTGACGGCAGGTGGATGGCATCATCAGAATAGTAGCTGAGGCAGGTAGCCAGAAGAATCCAGACTCTTTGTCAAATTTTGGGTGAGGCAGCATGGTTGATCTAATCTGATGTATCAGGCATTGGTGTGTGGAAATCTTGGCTGATCCACACCTGATTTATCTTGACAAAAGTGAGCAGCTCCACATTTTGGGTGGACAAGCGAGTTCTTCTTGGGTTAACTATGGCCCCTGCAGCACTGAGCACCTGCTCTGATGCCACACTACTGGCCGGGCAGGACAGCTTCTCTAGTGAAAACTTGGCCAGTTGCAGCCACAAATCCAGTTTGGCTGCCCAGTAGTTCAGCAGATCTTTAATGTGGGGTGGTAGGGTGCTGTCCAAGTAGGCCATCGCCTGCTGGTTCAGGGTCTGCTCAAGATGATGCTGCCTCGTTCAGACCTGCTAGAGGATGGATGATGGCGCAGATAGGCAGTGGCCAACTGACCACATAGGATGTCTCTCTAATACCTGAGTTTGTCCTCCCTCTCCGCAGGTGGTGTCGAGGGTCCAAGCGGGTGGAGAGCCAGACGTCATCACTCTGTCAGATGGTGGCTATTCGATTGTCACTACCAAGGCAAATCAGTGTGCAGATTGCCATCTGCGCAAATGACTCTGAGGGACACCCTGCCTCCATCTCCACTGTATACTATCACAGTGTGTCTAGGTAATCTGCCTAGTCTTCTTGATCTCCCTCTACCTCCTCCTCCAGTTCAGCCCCCATCGGACTCATGTAGCCGCCGTGTCTCAAGTCCCCTAACCAGACAGATTTAGCAGAATTTTTTCGAAGACATGAAGCAGTGGAATAACGTTCATCCCGTAGTCCTGGCGACTGACAAATAAAGTGGCCCAGGCAAACAAGGTGCAGAACTGCGTTATACCACCGTGTCCTGCACATATGGTATTCTGGAGGAGCACGAAGATTTGTCGCTGCAGTGGAGGCTGGGGTGGTAGAGGAGGAGGGGGCGGACATTGGCACAGGATCAGCAGTTTGACAATGTGGAGGAGAAAGCGGCGTCTCCTGTCCAAGCTGCAGCTGTGGCTGGGCAGGAATCTCATTCGTAAAGGATGTACTGCGTATTTGTGAAGGGCTGGTACTGCCTTTTTCGAAAAGAAATGATGGTTTAGGACTCTCCACCTCGGCTCGGCACAAGCCATTAGTTCTCTTAATGGTGCAGAGTCCACCTCTTGAAAAGGGAGGGACTGCAGTACCACCAACTGGGACAGGAGCACGGTCCGCTTCTGCGCCGTAGGATGGCTGGACGCATACTTCAGTCTCTTGGCAATCGCCTTGGTGAACGACTGTTGGCGCGATGAGTGCCAAGTAGCATCTGAATAAGTAGATGGGGAAAGACAGACGGCTCCCTTTTGCCAAGGTGGTGGAGCCTTGACTGCCTGAATAGGGATGTGTGCTGCTGCTGTGGCAGGATGGACGACCACATCTGAGACACGTTTCTCCCAGGCCACTGGATGGAGACGCTGCATATGTTGACACAGGGCCGTGGTGCCAACATTAAGTCCCTGGCCACTCTTCACTTTCTGCCCACAGATTCCACATATACCCATGTTCGCCTCCTCTAATGTCTTGGCAAGAAACTGCCACACCGCCAAGTAGGTGATTTTACCACCAACGCTCCGCACTGACTGACTGCTACCGCCGCTGCCTCAGTGAGCCCCTGCGGCGCTACTTTCTGGGCTGGAAGGGACCTTCGAAGCGGGTTTCCTACCGCGTGGCTGTTTTGACTCCCAACCTCGCACTGCTGCCACCCTACTGACTCCCGGCCACACTATCGACTTGATGGCTGCACCGCTGCCTGAGGGGGAAGCTGTCGCCCTCTTCTTCCAACGATGATGGAACCCTTGCTTCACCTGGCACCTAAGTGTGATCTGCTACATTGTCACCGATTAGTGTTTGCCCGTCACTGCTGTCCTTCGCAACTGTCTCGATGTACAGAGCCTGACTGCTTGCAACATAACCTCCCATGCCACTCTCCACCTCACTACTTTCCCGTCTACTGCAAGAGGCAGCGGATGTCTGCCCCACCTCTTTGCTGCCCAGTAGCTGCTCACTGTCCTCAAATAGTTAGTCTTCGCTGTATAGTGGCGCAGAGCCCACAGCACATAGTAGAACAGAACGGGACAGAGGCGGGTTGAGCACAGGTGAGGGCCCCTGACCTGCTCCCAGTCCATGCCAACTAAAGGTTTTGTCTGACCCTTGGATGGGATTGTCAGATGTCACCTGCGAGGAAGTGGGTGACCTAGTCAACCATTCAAGAACTGTTGGATTGGTGGCCAACACACGGCCGCTAGATGACACCGGTAGCTTTGGCCTCGCCGAGTGACCCCCTGCTCCGATGTCCCCTTACTGTGCTGCGACCTGAGCCTGCTCCAGGAACATTTGTGCCACTACCCCTCCCATGTGAAGGGTCTGCCACCTCTGTCTGACATACTGTTTGGGATACCATTGAAATACATTAAACAGTTTGTTTTATTGTAAATTTTTGATCAAAGACTGAGCTGGCTGTAATGTAGATGTAGTAATGTGTATGTGAGAAATACACACACTGTATATCAAAGAGCGTTCACCACAATAAGTGAAAAAATTAACTCTTTGGCACAGAGGGCAATATCCCAAAATAAAAAGCGCTGGTTCAGCAACGTGTGTGTGTCTGTCTGTCACACACACACTGTGTAGTTGAAAGGTATTTCACCCCAGTAACTCTAAAATCGGAAGTATCTGGCACAGAGTGCTATATATTGCTGCTGCAGAGAGAACAGTGTACATAAGAGATACAGTGGCAATTGTCAATGTAAAATGGCTGGCCTATTTATAGGGTTGTGACCTCACAGAAGCTGGCCTTCTGCGGATTGGCTGCACGTCATGGTATTGAGTGTTCCTTTCTTTCTCCCATAGTTCTTTGCCCTATGTCACTCCATTTGCTCACGGCCATTTTAGATTCGTTACCATGAATCGCCAGGAAATTCGGTTTCGCTTAGAATCTAATTTTTGAAAACAAATTCCACTTAGTTCTCCCAAGTGGAAACTAGGGATGAGCGAATCTAACGATGTTTGGATTAAAGTTTGCCTCAATGATTATGTGCAGCAGGAGCATTTCTGGGAAGTTGGCTTTACACCACATTTTTGGCCTCCATTAAACTTGTAAGCTGGGAAAAGATTGCGCCTAACAGACTAATATGGGATCTGTTGAACAGATGCATTGTACGCTTTTACAATGTATCTATTAAATTAGTGCTATCATAGCCTATTTGGTAACGAATGCCACTGTTAGGCATTGGTTTAACACACCCATTAGCAACAGGTTTTAATGCCATCTGTTCAAAGGATATCTTGTGAAAAACTAATGATATATCTCTAAAATAGGTGTCTGTGATGGATGCCATAGAGTGGCGACTGTTTCCCGTTGGCTAATCTGGTATCTTATAACTTTTTAGGCAATGAACATAAGGAGAAAAATACTGTATGAACTCGCAAAGCAGAACTTTAACCCTTATGAATGCTCTCATTTTACTTTACTATCTGTTCTGCACAGATAAGTATCGTTTTAACTTCTTCTCTGTCTTTAACCTTTTAAAAGTTGATTGTATAGTGGTTTTTATACTTTTATAATAAAAGTACTGGTTTCTTATCTTTTCATGTGAGTGAGGAGTACTACCACCTTTTTAAAGTGCTGTTGTCTAGATTACCGCTTGCTGGCAAGAATAATGCCAACTATTCCTACAACTTCTCCTTTCTGACTAGCAAATGATTGAGATCTTATTTTTGCTTCGTGTAGCTGGTTTTGTTAGGATGGTAAGTTAACGTGTGGTAGAAAGTCTTCTATCTTTACAGCACTGCTAGGGTGCGTTCCCACGGCACTGACAAAATACCGGTCAGTTTTTCCAACTGGTATTTTGTCCTTTTTTTGGCACATGGGGACAGCTTTTGTCCGGTTTTCGGATTCAAGCCATTCCCCTTCAGGTTTACATGTTCATGTTCTGCCCGAAAACCGGGCGGCAGAAGAACGAACATGTTCAATGTTTTGGACCGTGTGTTCCAAGTTTTTCAGAAAATCCGTTCAGTGTGGTCTGCTAAACGGATTTTCTATTAGTCTATGGGGAACATTGCTTGTCGGTTTTCAGACCGTTTCTAAAACCGCAAACAGTCTCTAAAACTGACCAATAACCCTTACCGTGGGGACAAGCCTTTACACAGGAAAATCCAGTTTTATAGTCGTGAGTTTATAGCAATTTTCTATATTTGCACAATTTATCGGGTGCAGGTCAAGCTACTCCAGGACCGGGGTCTCTAAACGAATAATTATTTCTGGTTTTTGTTTCGAAATTACATGCTTTTCCTATAGACATCCATATAATAAACATACATTCATCCAATGTATGTAGCCTGCAAATATGAAGGGACATCCTAGACTGGCCCTTTATATGTATACATTGACATGAACGATTTGCAGCAGTAGGTTAAAAATAGAAATAATTTCCCATGTATGCCCTCAAATCTGGAAGCCAACACAGCCAATTTAAGTGACTGAAGAATGGTTCCTTATGTGCAGCTCTCAGGAACACAGTCATGGTTATATGGGCTGGTGTGACTTTGGGAAGGAAGGGCTACAATATAGCTGTTCTTCATAAGCGGCCTACTGACATCACTAGAGCGTTACTTTAGGAGTATCAGCTTCTGAAATTGGATACAACATTTAAACTGCCTTTGCTGACAGAGCTATGGTTTTATTTCGTTTTCTGCTCTGGGAGAATGAGTTCTGTGCTCTGGTTGCTGTATGAAAAAAAAAAAAAAAGTTTTACTGTTTTGATAAATGAGGCCCAATGAGTTATGTCTTATTGTTTGTAAAGAGTTGGTCATCGGGTTACACCTGGACTCAATCTCTAGTCAAAGTTTTTTTGATTTTCATTCTACACTGCAAAGGTGTTTTGAGAGAGGACAGTATTCCACTTGAATCATCTGCCCTTATATAGCACACCTATGTGTTCTCATCCATGGGTTTCTTATTGTAGGTTCACTCGTTAGGGTTTAGAGGGCCAGTCATTTAGTGTAGGCACAAGTTCAACTTTTGTAGGGCACCTTTAATGTCCTTTAATCTTAATGGACCCAGTTAGATGTCATGTTCCCTTTAAGTCATGAGACTCATTTGCCGCTGTTGACACATGGTTATTCAGAAGTTAAACTTTTGCTTGTAGCTGTGATGTCTAACTTTGTATTTATTGAAGCTGTTTATTTCAAACAAATACGTGGACAAAAAGCATTTTTCATTGCCTTGTCAGTTTGCACATGGTATTGAGATATTGTTTTGTTTATCTCAAGGACATCTATCAAATCTCAGGCCCGCTGCTCCTTGCGCAAATTTTCCTATTTTTAAATGGAACATCACTATCAAGAGAAGGCACAGCTATACATCATTATGTTGGTTATGACATCTGTTGGTGCAATCAATGTAGAATGACACACAGATTAATCATTTTGAGAATGCAAGATTTGCTCATCTTTTTAATGAGTCATACTTTTCAATACTGTTTGTCAAATACAAATCAACTTCAAACTGAATGGGCCACTTCAATCAATATTCACAAAAGAATAAAGGGTTAATCAGAAGTGCTCAAAAGTAGATATGTAGAGCTCTGAAATTTGAAATTCAGAATTTTAACACTGGTATAAAGAAGGTTGCAAAGGTCTAAACAGGTCTTCTCTACCTCTCCCCCCTCATCTACTTGATATTTCTTGCTGACCTTGGGCTCTCATGACCTGTCACCAGTTTACCATTTATCCTCCTTTGGTCCACCCTTTTGCTAGGTACTAACCACTGCATACTGGGATTGACGCACCTGTTTTTTGGGGGATGCAGTGATCCATTTGTCCACCCATCACAATTTTGGCTCTTGTGATAGACCTAAAAATCCTTACGCTTGCACATTTTTCCTGCTTGAACTTCAAGAGCTGACTGTTCACCCACTGTATAATGTACCATACTCCTTTCCATTGTCAAAAGATAATCCGTTTTATTCTCCACCTTTCAGTGATTTTTAAAGGGGTTGTCTCACTACATTGATTCATCTTACCTCAGTCCTGTTTTCTTGGTTTCATATTTGAATTCAGGGGCGTGTTTACTGGCTTCCACTAGGCTGCAGTAGAAGCCAAGTCTGTAGCTATAGCAACCAGTGCTGGCAGCCTATCTGGATGAATCAAACAGGTCTGTAGCTATAGCGACCTGAGGAGCTGATGGAGGCCATACAATAGAGTATATCTCAGATTAGGTAGGACACTGTTAATGGAAATATATTGCAAAGTGACTTGTTAACATAAAAAGCAATCCTTGTAGTGAGACGACCTCTTTAGTGTTCTGATGTGTATATTGAAAATATACGAAGTCCTATATAAGGCCACAGTAATATGCTATTTTAATAGAAATTGGCATTTTGAGACATACATTAAAGTAGACAGTAAAAATAAGAAGCAGAAGTGTAGCCCTTTCACTCTCGACTTCTGAACCATAATAGATGTCTCTTTGCTTCCATATTAGCTGAGCTACAGTTGCCAGTCATGACCAAACTGGATGTGCGCCCCACCCGCCCTCTCCTCCTTCCCTTTCCCAGCTCTGTCTAATCCAGTTCAGGAATCTTCTACCATACCCTAGCTTCACATACTCTTCTCTGGTCCTGGCTCTCTTCAGGAGTTTCAAAGACAATTTTTGGAATTGTGCTACAGGCCTTGGTTATTTTGTTTGGAAAAGAGAAGTGATTCTGTTGAGAAGGTTGGCACTCCAAACTAGCGAGTGGAGTAGTGATTCTCAATGTTATTAAATCATAAATTTCATGTCCACTGTGCATTACTGTATGATCAGTATAGCAGTGTTTTGGGGAGACACCCTTATTCAAGGCCAAATGTGTGGTAAAAGAAGACAACAGAAGCTGGCTATTTGTACAATAATACTGGCAAGCTCTGCAACCACCTATACAATCAGTATAGCAACTGTGTAGTCCTGAGACTGCAACAAGACACAGTGAACATGAATTATATTACGACTGGAAATATTTAATAAAATGGTGACTCACTACTTGCCTTCCTGCTTTGCCGTTCTGACCTTTTCTGTATAATTACATACCTGAATTTGATGGGACTTAAAGGGGTGATACCACAAAGCAAATTTTAGCGGCACGGTCAGCTCTCGGTTATCTGAGAGCCAACCGTGCATGAGAATGAGGAGGACGGTACTTGCAGCTGTCTTTCTCATTCACTTCTTCTATGGGAGCTCCCATACAGTATATATCTGAGCGTACACACTATGTTCAGAACTCCTATAGAAGAGAAAGAGAAGGATGGCTGTAAATGCATCTTCCTTATTCTCATGCACGGGCGTCTTGCAGCTGAGAGCCAACAATGCCCCTAGGAGTTGCTTCTTGGAAATGCCCATTTTAAGGTGGACTATTTCTGACCTGGCACATCTTCTAATATGAGAGTGCTGCCTATGTAACTCCTACCTTATTTGGAAAAGAGGCTTTGATGAACTACATTGAAATGTTCCCAATATTATATGCTCATTGTGGATCCTTTTGTATCAGTAAACCTTTGCTTATGTAATTCTATGGGCACATGCATCCGCAGGAAAAAAAATACAATTGGTATACTAAAAACGTAGATGGCGAAGAGTGAAATCTTGCACATTTTAATCTTTCTTCTGTTTTGTAAGTGGTGGCTGTTTTCCTTTTCCTTTTCGATCTCCGCTTGTTTCACAGATGTTGTTTAATACACTGCCATAGCCTTGTGCATCTGCCTTAGGAAGAGGTGACTTTTCTTAAATGTATTGTTGAAAAGAATAATTGTTGTACATTGCCTGCTTGCTGATATTTTTTAAAATCTCTATGTGAAATATGTAGCTGACGAAGAGAAGAATGGCTAAAAAATACTGTATGTCCATTAAAAATTACGTAGGTGCAGTTCACAGAGCTTTTGGTGAGATTTTTGGAACTCCATTGTGATGACTTGAATGAGGTAACCACATACAAGGTGTCATTGTTTTCTCCATTTATGTCAGTTAAGCGCTTCCTGACTTTTAATGAACAATAGTTTCAAGTTGGTATTAAAAATAACACATAACAGACAAACCTCTGCAAACATACTCTGTTGGTAATGGGTCTTCATAGTTTCATAGTTTGTAAGGCCGAAAAAAGACAAGACGTCCATCCAGTTCAGCCTGTTGTGCTAAGGTGTTGATCCAGAGGAAGGCAAAAACCCCAATGAGGTAGAAGCCAATTGTCCTCATTTTAGGGAAAAATTCCTTCCCGAGTCCAATCTGGCAATCGGAAAAATCCTGGATCATGACCCTTCTCTGAATCCTAGTCACTATAACTTGTTATATTTTTACGCTCCAAAAATGCTTCCAAACCCTTTTTGAACCCCGTTATTGAATTCCCTGACAAGCCCCTCGGGCGAGAACCCAAGTCCCCTGCCTTCATAAAGAATCCCCTTTCTTGTTTAGTGAAACTTTGTTCCCTAAAGACGTAGAGGATGCCCCCTTGCCCAGTACAGCCTGGGTATAAATAAATTTTGGGGAGATCTCAAATTTTTGACCTTTGATGTTTTTTAAAACTATTTATTTTGTCCCCCGAAGCCGTCTTTTCTCAAAAACGTCTTTTCTCTTCGGGAATTCCAGATAAAATTTTATAAAATTTTTTGCTAGGACACTTTTGGCTGGGTCTTAACATGGCGACTTTTACCCCTTTAAGCCCTAAACTACTATGCATCTTTAGTTCGTGGGAAAAAAAATTGGCTGGCGTCATTGTCCTTTGCTCGATGAGGAAGGAGCCCGGGTGTCTGACAGCCAGGGCCCTGCAATAATGGCAAAGAGTGGACATACCTCAAATTCAAGCTATTTACCCCCTTAGACAATGGACACTATTTACTGTGGCATCTAAGGGCTTTGGGGGAGGGGGGGGCCCGTTTTAACCCCTTGACCCCCCTTGTGATTTTCCCCAAAGGACCCAGTAGTTTTACTGGTAGTCAGCCCAAAAAAAGGGGGGTTTCCGGGTTGTGGATTTTTTTTTCTGTTTATGGTTTTAGGCCCTGCCAGAGGTCAGGTCCAGTAGGATGTCTGGCAGTTTTACACTGACAGGTCTAATATAATGCTCTGCATATATAATGAGATGCAAATGATTGCGTGTTTCAGTTCCCAAGGTGAACTAAAAAATAATACAATTCAGTTCAAATTAAAATAAAAATCTCAAATAGATGTTTTTTTTTTTTCCCCAATAAAATCCCGATCTGTGGAAAAAATAAATCAATAAAAGCAATGCATATGTTACTGCTGCAGCTATAATGGCCCAAACATAAATGCACATTATTTTATCTCATGTGGTAAACTATTATTAATATATGGTCTTATTGACCGAATAATTTTGTCTTGAGCAAATTTGTTTTTGCAGCGATATTCATGAAAAATGAAAACCCCGAAATATGGTGAAAAAATGCTCCAAATTTTTTTTAAGACATCATCGTGCAGACGGTACAAAAAAGAAAGGTAAAAACCTACGCGTTTCAGGCACAGAAAATTTTTTTGCCCTTGTTCACGGTTCAAAGAACATTCTAATTGTGTTCATTAAAATAGTAGAAGGGGGTGTTGCGTGAACATGCACGTCATTTCCTCCAAATTAAAAACACTGACATGAAGTTATCGCTACTGATGTTATTATTTCAATATACTTTGAGACTTTTTTATGCATTTCAAAAGCCAATATACACAATAAGGATCATTAATATATATACATTAGATCATTTCTATTATTCATTCCTACCGGAGCTCTCGTTTCCAATGTGTGGATCCAGTATACCTCACGCAGGCGCACTCGGTGTTCCCAGTCGCCTCCACCACAAGGGTGATTAACTCGTTCTATACCCTGGCACCTGAAACTGTCGAGTGCGCCCGCGTGTGACTCCACAAAGTGTCTGACTGCACCCGATGTGTAATCTGCATTTTACGGATGCCGGCTAAATGTTCCTGGATTCTGGTTCTCAGCTTACGGATACTGCTACCAACATAAGATTTATTACAGCTGGTGCATTGGATGAGGTAAACTAGATGATCTGTATCACAATTGAGATAACTGTTGATTTTATACATTTTATTTTCCATTTTCCCTGCAAAGGTATCTGTTTTATTCATATATTGGCAGACTTTACACAGTTTCTTACCACATATATTATTACCTTTTAAAGTTAACCAATTGTCAGATGAATTTTTACTTGAAAAACCACTGGAGAAATAGTGTCCCCTATAGTCCTACTTCGTTTAGCTACCATTCTAACTCCCTCATCTAAGATATTGGCCAGTGTGGGGTCCTGTCTAAGGATATTGATGTTTCTGTAAAAAAAATTTTTAATACAATCATATTCCATACTGTAGGTGGTGGAGTAAGTGAGGCCATGTTTTTTATTATTGCTCCCATCTTTTGTTTTTTCTGTTAACTGCATCTCCTGTGTTTTTCCCTTCATTTTGTTTTTTGCTAAATTAAGCTGTGCATCTGTATAACCTCTGGTTTTTTAATCTTTTCTCTATGATTTCAACTTGTTGTTATTTTTGAGGTCATCACTACATATCTTCGTGCTCTATTCACTCCCCATAGGGGATTGAGTTAATTGTGTGAATGGGATGGAGCTGTCTGCCCTAAGTACAGTGTTACCACTGTTCGCTTCCTAAAAAACATCTGTGTTAATCCTACCTCCAGCCCAAAATCTCCTGTAAGCAACAAACCCAAAAAAGGGTGTATGGTGGTCTCCTCAACCAACGTTTGTGAACCGGGGTGATGGTATTGTGGGTTGAGAAAATGGACAAACCCGGGTATGGACGCCACATCGCGACCCCAATAAACAAGAGGAGTCGATGTAGGCCCATACCAGAGAATGCAGTCAGAAAATGGGTTATGAGGGTTTCATAGATGGTCCTCTGCTTCCACCATGCCATAAATAAATTCGCCATGGATGGCGACGCTGTAGCCCCCATGGGTACCCCATACATCTGGGGTCGCGATGTGGCGTCCATACCAGGGTTTGTCCATTTTCTCAACGACAATACCATAAACCCTTTCCGGTTCACATCGTTGGTTGAGGAGACCACCATACCCTTTTTGGATTTGTTGCCTTACAGGAGATGTGCTGGGGGTAGGATTAACACAGATGTTTTAGGAAGCCGAACAGTGGAAACACTGTACTTAGGGGAGACAGCTGCCATCCCATTCACACAATTAACTCAATCCCCTATGGGGGAGATGAATAGAGCACGAAGGATATGTATAGTGACCTAAATATAAGCAACAAGTTAAAATCATAGAGAAAAGATTAAAAACCAGAGGTTATACAGATGCACAGCTTAATATAGCAAAAAACAAAATGAAGGGGAAAAACACAGGAGATGCAGTTAACAGAAAAAACAAAAAGATGGGAGCAATAATAAAAACATGGCCTCACTTACTCCACCACCTACATTATGGAATATGACTGTATTAAAATTTTTTTTTACAGAAACATCAATATCCTTAGACAGGACCCCACCACTGGCCAATATCTTAGATGAGGGAGTTAGAATGGTAGCTAAAGAAGTAGGACTATAGGGGACACTATTTCTCCCAGTGGTTTTTCAAGTAAAAAATTCATCTGACAATTGGTTAACTTTAAAAGGTAATAATATATGTGGTAGAAACTGTGTAAAGTTCCCCTTTTATGAATAAAACAGATACTTTGCAGGGAAAATGGAAAATAAAATGTATAAAATCAACAGTTATCTCAAATTGTGATACAGATCATCTTAGTTTACCTCATCCAATGCACCATCTGTAATAAATCTTATGTTGGTAGAGTATCCTAAGCTGAGAACCAGAATCCAGGAACATTTAGCCGGCATCCGTAAAATGCAGATTAACAAAATTGGGTGCCCGTCCCGACACTTTGTGGAGTCACACGCGGGCGCACTCGACAGTTTTTAGGTGCCAGGGGTTTTAGAACGATGTTAATCACCCCTGTGGTGGAGGCGACTGGGAACACCCAGTGCGCCTGCGTGAGGCATAAATGGATCCACACATTGGAAAACGAGAGCTCCGGTAGGAAAGAATAATAGAAATGATCTAATGTATATATATTAATGATCCTTATTTGTGTATATTGGCTTTGAAAAAGCATAAAAAAGTCTCAAAAATATATTGAAATAATAACATCAGTAGCGATAACTTTATGTCAGTGTTTTTAATTTGGGAGAAATGACGTGCATGTTCACGCAACACCCCCTTCTACTATTTAATGAACACAATTAGAATGTTTTTTGAACCGTGAACAAGGGCAAAAATTTTTCTGTGCTGAAACGTGTAGGTTTTTAACCTTTCTATGTTTGTACCGTCTGCACGATGATGTCTTGAAATAAATTTTTGGGGCAATTTTTCACCATATTTTCGCTGGATCCTTCAAGTTTCATGAATATACGCTGCTACATGGGCTCTTTGCGGGAGCTAGGGGTTCCGTGCGCCGGTGGAAGCTACCTACTCGGCTGAGAATTTGATTGCTATACAACGTGGGGAAACTAGGTGAGCGATCCTTCAAACAGTTTTTTCTTTTGCCTTTACAATTCAGTTTTGGGTTGTAAAAAATAAAAAGGTCCTGAAATAGAGATGCATAAACAAAAAATGTTTAACTAAAAGTTTTTGTTATGCAAAGTTAAAAAACAGTATAATTATGATATTGCCATAATTATACTGACCCTTAGGCTATGTTCACAAGGCATAACTGCAGGACGTATTTCTCCCTGCAATTACGCCATGTGGGGGGAGAGCAGAGAGAAAAAGGGAGAGCAGTACGATGACCATAGAAACCTGTGTGCACTTAGAGCAGGTCAAATCTCTTACCTTCTGACCAGGGAAGAATCAAGACATGCATTTTGAAATAGTCTTTTTTGTTTAACTATGTTTATTGAACAGTAATAAACATAATTTTTAACAAAAATATCACAAATTAAAAATATATAAAAATGAACACATCCACTTTAATAATTAAAAGGCAATATGCTGGTAAGAATACAGTGGAATGGAAATAAAAAAAATTTAAAAAAAGACAGGACCAGAACAGACACAGTAAGAGAAAGAGGGAGGGAAAGCGAAAAGAAATAGACAGGGGTAGGGAAGGAAAGGAAAAAGAGATGTGGGCAAGGGAAGGATGGTGGAGAGAGACTATCTCCTATACCACGCCATCCCTCAAAGTTAATTGTGCAGAGAAGATTCAGTGTTGTTGATATATTCATCCCATTGTGTCCATATGGTACCAAACTTTTCTAATCTGTCATTCAGCATGGTTGTTAAATATTGCAGCCTTCTAACCGCCTTCACTCTGTAAAGAAGGAACAGAAGATTTCCAGTGCCTAGCGATAAGACGTTTTGCTGCAGTTAGAATGTGAAGCATTAATTGTCTTGATGCTTTATTAATATTAGAAGGGGTCAAGTTTAGCAAAAAACGGGTATGATCTAAATGAGAAATAGTCTTGATTTTAACGTTCCCTACATGTTGAAAGCTAATCTTTGTAGTGAGACAACCCCTTAAATCCTCCTGTTTTTTTCAGAAAAAAAGTTTCAGCCTAAAATGTTGTGTTCAGCTTAAATGTCTATGAATTTGGTATAAAATTAATGTTTTATTGACTGAAGATACATTAGCTTTCTGCTACAAACAGGACCACAGTATAGCTTGGCTGTGACTTCTACCTACTCTTAGCAGAGTATTGTCCCAGTACGATGGTTAATATGGGAAAACAAAGAATATCATTAGTAAAAAATATAAGAAAAAGTAATGTTACTGAAACGGTGTAAAATGTCTACTTGCTCTGCCAGAGACCGCGTGTGTGACTAGCTGAATTATTCACGTGTGTACTCATCACATTCCTACAGTTAATGTCTGTCATCTTGCATCACCTCCATCACAGTAAATACTGTGGATAATATCAAAACTTTAACCTGCTTAAATTATTAATGCTCAACAAGTACATCCAAGCGCTCAGGTCCTTCAAAGGTTACTTAATTCTCCCTGGGGTTGGTTGACGTTTTGTTGAAGATGACATTCAGTTTGTCTTTTATTTTATAAAACCAGACAAAATAGTAACCCTGATAGACCTTGGAATTACTTTATATTTCTAGCTGGTGGGTGACCTGCATTTGGTGGGAAACATAGAAAAAAAAAATTTATTTTAAATTACTATCAAAATCTGTTTTTTTTTTTTTGTTTTTTTTTTGTTTTTTTTTTTACTGAAATATGAAATTAAAATTATGGATATTACCATTTCTGTTTTGTGTAACATTTCTGTAATGATTAATTCATATATGACTGCATAACCCTATTTTAAACATTCATTACTCCATTGTAAGCTCTCATAGTTAATTCTTAAAGTAAAGCTCTGGACTACTGTTAAAAAAAATAAATAAATAAAATAGTAAAATGGAACTATTTTGGGTTTATATACTTACTGTTAATTTTGACTCTCATCCCTCAAATGCAAGTTTTTAGGGTGATCTTACAGTATAGATCATTGACCGGCAGTAAATACTACTGCGTGCTTAAGGGTTGTGAATCAGAAGTGTCCAAAGCAAAACCCTTCCTCTGAAATCACTCCATAGCAGTCATAGCGACTGGTACAGGGCCCACGTCAGTAGGGGCCCTGCTGGTAAGAATCAAGAACTTAATGCTCACTGCCAGCCGGGCCCTGTCACAACGTCCATTTGCCTGTCATTGGGGCCTGTCCGGTCAGTCCTCTAATGACAGGACACTGCCCTGATGCCACATTCACTGTTGCCTAAGACGTTGTCCTGAAGCTCTTAGCTGCTGTCGACACTGTTCTGATCGCATGAGCAACTGGGCCTGGTGCACAGAAGGGGTTGGGCATTGGGTATGGGTGCCACTCATGAGGGATGGGAAGTCACCCAGCTTTCCTGGACCCTGAATAGGCTATCCTATTCCTATTTGAACTAATTTGGATTCGATGGAGTATGTCTGATCAGTCTTGGCTCCATTTTATTTTAATAAAATGGTTAAAGCGTTCTTGTCGGAGAGTGTTTAAATAAAAAAAAATATATATATTTTTTCCCATTTAATTCCAGTGTTAGTAATAGGGATGTCTGACATTACGATCACTCAGGCTTGGTGTGAGCCTGTGTTTTTTTTTTTTCACCCCATGGCTTGCACTAACCACATGTCACTATTACCCCAGTACCAAACGCACCAGGGTTACTAGGAAGAGTCGGGTAACCGGAAGAAGCGAATCCTCTATTGTGATGGTCTGCTTCTGGGGCGGCTGTGGGCTGGTATTTTGAGTGGGAAGGGACTGTATCCCATGGGCCTTCCCATTCTGGTAGGATCAGGCTGCAGCTGTCGCTTTTACCCTGGCTGGTTATGGAAAAATGGGGGGGACCCCACGTCGCTATGACAAAAAACACTGCTAGCGGATACCAAGCTCGAGTGATAATAATGGAGAGGCATCTGCCAGACGCCTCCATTACTAATATTGGAGTTAAATGAGGAAAACCCGACACAGAACGCACGCTTTCATTAAAGAAATCAATCCAACACTGATCTGACGAAGGGGAAATCTGTATAACATTAAAAATATTACAAAAAATGACAGTTCTAAACTGCATCCTCTGAAGATCATGCCTTCTGGGGGTGCATGGGGCACAGCGTTTAACCTGCACCATATGATTCAGGGGTACTGACTATAGCTGTTGCATAATCTCCAGGGGAATGGTGCTGCCCCCCCACCATCCCAAGGAGCTTGTAAGTTGTGCTTTGTTCCCCTCTCTCCCACCCCTCCCCCACCCTTGTGTTATGCATCCTAGTGCCAACACCAATACAACCTCCACCTATCACCCCATGTGAAGTTTGTATAGAGGGTGGGAGCACAGGTAGGGAAGTCCTGGAAAAATTATAATTCTAAGATGTTTGTGCGGTAAATTCTGCAGGGACGGTTTGTGGCCAGGAGAAGTCATCATGGTGGGCTGGACAGGATGCAGAAGAAAAGGGAAAGAACAATTTACGGCATGGAATATGTATCTGGTGAGTCCCTAGATTTAACTGCACTGTAATCACTTACAAGTCTGCAGAGCCTGTGTACACTGGTGTCTACTAGTCCCTGGCACCACCGCCATCCGCAACACCACCGATCGTTGAGGTCCCAAGTTGATACCGGTCACTAAGCTATTGTCTTGGTGATGCCGGGGACTAACTGTAAGTCCGTCATCTGGGCGCACAGGCAGTGGAATGTTTCTCTGGAGCAGAGAGCGAAGGCTCCCCACTCCGCAGAACACTCTGTTGTGCTGCAAGCAGGCTCACGACTCACCAGAGTACACAGCACAGGCAGCGTGAGAGTGTCATCACACTGCATGCATGGCCTGATGACGTCATTCTGCCAGTGCAGGAAGATCGGGATCAGCGGCAATCTCAGGGAGCAGGGTAAAGGTGAGTACTGTTAGTTTTTTATTTTTAATTGGCCCATTAGACCTCTCTACCTGCTGAGGGACCTATAATCTGCCTAATATACCTGTTTGTTTCATTTCAGCCATTTGGTAAGATCAAAAAAGTTAATTTATTTGCTCATTAATGTACACCCTGCAACCCATCTTGAAAGAAAAAAACAAACGTAGATAGTTTTGCAAATTTACTAAACAAAAATAACTGAAATATCACATGGTCGTAAGTATTCAGACCCTTTGTTCAGTATTGAGTAGAAGCACCCTTTTGAGCTAGTACAGCCATGAGTTTTCTTGGGAATGATGCAACAAGTTTTTCACTCCTGGATTTGGGGATCCTCTGCCATTCTACCTTGCAGATCCTCTCCAGTTCCCTCAGGTTGAATGGTGAATGTTGGTAGACAGCCATTTTCAAGTCTCTCCAGAGATGCTCAATTGGTTTTAGGTCAGGGCTCTGGCTAGGCTAGTCTATAATGGTCAGAGTTGTTCTGAAGCCACTGCTTTATTTTAGCTGTGTATCTTGTTGGAAGACTTTGGCCAAGTCTGAGGTCCAGAGCACTCTGGAAGAGGTTTTCATCCAGGATATCAGGGCTGCAGTGATAGTTGAGTTTGTGGAACTTTCTCCCATCTCCCTTCTGCATCTCTGGAGCTCAGCCATCGTGATCTTGGGGTTCTTCTTTACCTTTCTCACCAAGGCTCTTCTCCCACGATTGCTTAGTTTGGCTGGACGTTCAAGTCGAGGAAGAGTTGCGGTCATCCCAAACTTCTTGCATTTAAGGATTATAAAGGCCACTGTGCTCTTAGGAACCTTGAGTGCTGCAGAAATTCTTTTGCAACCTAGGCCAGATATGTGCCTTGCCATAATTCTGTCTCTGAACTCCTTGGGCAGTTCCTTTAGACCTCATGATTCTCCTGTGCTCTGACATGCACTGTGAGCTGTGAGGTCTTATATAGACAGGTGTGTGCATTTCCTAATGAAATCCAATAAAGTTTAATTAAACACTGCTAGACTCCAATGAAGGAGTAGAACTATCTCAAGTAGGATCAGAAGGAAATGGACATCATGCGAGTTAAATATGAGTCACAGCAAATGGTCTGGATACTTATGACCATGTGATATTTCAGTTTTTCTTGTTTAATAAATTTGCAAAAATATTTACATTTGTTTTTTGTTTTTCTCTTTCAAGATGGGGTGCAGAGTGTACAATAATGAGCAAAAAATTAACTTTTTGGTTTTTACCAAATGGCTCCAATGAAACAGAGTGAAAAATTTTAAAGGGGTCTGAATACTTTCCGTACCCACTGTATAACCTACCTATATACCTGCTGAGGGACCTTTAACCTGCCTATATACCTACTGAGGGACATAGAACTTAATTACCTTACTACTGGGAGACATATAAACTATATATACACTTACTGGGGGACCCTATTACCTACAGTGGGGGGGCATATAACTTAATGCCTGGTAAAGTCGCTAGCAGTCGTTAAGTCAGTTGTTAAGGCCTCAAGTCAGATGATAAGAGCTTTGCAATCGACTCCATAGACTAGTGTCTACCACTGTATGGTCACTTTATAGTGGTAATCTACATCTGCGGAGCTGGTGTACAATGGTAACTACCAGTATATGGTCACTGTATGGCGATAATATATATCTGCAGAGCCTGTGTACACTTGTGTTTACCAATAGATGGGCACTGTGTGGAGGTAATGTACAGCTTGCAGACCTTTGTAAGCTGGTACCTATCTATTTATGGTCACTATATGGTGGTAATATTGTACTTTGCATGCTGATCTTTATTCAGTAATAGTATAGTGGTCTTCAGTCACTATGTGAGGGTAATTTGTGGTCGTGTTCTGGTGGTATAGTCAGGTCTTTATGTAGTAGCGTTATTGGTTATGTTGGTCTTGGTATAGTGAAATTTTTCAGTAGTAGTATGATGGTGATATTTATGGTCAGGTATTTGCTTCATTATCTAGTAACTTCATGACTATTATTAAGGATGCTTGGAAGTTTTGTGTTCAGCCCAGGAGATCGAGTGACCAAAGTTATTTGGGCATTTTCAGGGTAGCTTTTGAAACCACATACCTATTGTCCTGCCTTCTAAACCTTGTAACATAAGGTAGGAAACGGTGTGTGTACACTGCGACTGAGGTTGGGAAGGAGTTTATAGAGACCAAGAACAGCACAGGATCCTGGGGCTTGTGGTTTGATGCGGCAAAAGGGAAAGCACTTATAAACACGAGAGTCCACATGTAGTGCAGGTAAAGCACAACTTATTCTTCATTTAGATCCGCAGGGTTTTTAGTGAGCGCTGGCAAGCAATTTAAGGTATTTATTTATTTTTTGGTTCCCTGTCCAACCTTTTTAAGGTCAACTTCATGGGGGCATATTTTGATCAGTATTTTCCTTTAGTATTGATCAAAACTAGAAGGGGCTTTAGAACCCGCAAGGGGGGCTTATTTTATTGTACTTTTCCTTTAAGTAGGTTCCACTCTTTGTTTTGTCTTGTCTATTTTCACACTGCATTTAGCAATATACATATTTCATATGCACCCAGAAAGCTCCTTGTTTATACATTAAACATATCCATAGGCCCCCATTATCAGATGGAGGACAGAAGAGTATAATTTTGCCTTTTTGAGAGCCGCAGATGCTGCGGACTGTTTATTTGCTGTATGGTATAGCCCGGTAGACTATGTTCCTTACACGACATCTAGTAAAAATGTTTAAAAAAGTAACCGATGCACATTTTTGGTTTTAGAACAGGGGCCTAAATGTGATGGATGCCACTGTATGGCCTGGTTTGAGGACATAAGTTAAACCTGTTCTTTGGGAGCTTTTCTACAATATTTGTGCAGTCTCCCTATGTGTTATACTGCATGCTGGTGTGAACTGGTATCTAGAGGATTTGCAAACATGACTCTTTGGTGATGCTTGAGAAATGGTTTGAGCTTTAGTTTCATTGTTGTTTTTTTTTTTTTTTTTTTTTTTTTTAAATTACATGTCCTATCATGTCATTATACGTTGAAAAATGTATCTCCATAGATATCACGGTGAGGCCATGACCAGGTATTCAAACTCCACTTGTCCCATATATTTCTATGGCACAGTCACCGCCCTTCAATTTTCATGGTGTCCTGACATCCCACAAACAGAGGCCATGAACATGATTTAAGTAGGGCCACACTAGTCTCTGCAGGAGTGGCTGCACTCCATTATTTTCTGCAGACCAATAACCTACAGTACCTGTAAGATATCTGTCAGTTGACTCCCATTCATTGAAGAAGCTGTGAAGCACACAATCCCTGCTGTACACGCTGCAGACACACATTTTCCTCCAGCATTGTCTGTACAATGTGACTTCCCCGTGATGATTTATAAATATACATAGATACAGAATTAGAAAAAAAGGACTTCTCTTCTGCATAAGATTTATGTATTAAGCTTTGTTGTTCTACTTTAAATATTAGAACGCTGTGTTGCTTTTCGCTTTCCTTTGTCATCTAATCAGTAAGGCGGGTGGGGTGTTAACTGCTTTCTGTGACTGATTATTTTTTTCTGCACACTTTCCCTAGGAGTCTAGTAAACATCAGCTGCTCCTTGTCGACAGTTAAAACAACACATTGAATTCATGCCTTGGGAAGTATAGCTTTGATATTTCTGAAGAAAAATTAATTAATAATAAATAAGGTATTTGAAGCTCCCAACAATGTTTAAACCCTTCTGAGCCGGAAGGGCCACATGAACACGTTTTATAGTGATATGCGAGTTGCGTGTGTGAAGGGTTAATCTGGGTTCACTCGCACCCACTGTTGAGTTATAGCTTGAATAATTTCACACCATTAAATGTCATGTGCCACTGCAGGCTGCTTTCAATAAATCACATCTTGCGTGGCATCGTATATCAAGCTGCATCTCCTAATCATGTTTGTGACATGAATCAACAAGAGGTAAATCTATGTGGACTGTGTGAGAGATGACTCCCCATGAGATGTTGAAAATCCGCCCAAATTAAAATGACAAATCATTTCTAGGAAAAAGAGGTTGCTGGAAATTTCCTACATATGTTATTGCCGTTTGAGTGGAAACACTGCAGCCCATGTTACCTTATGTTCTAAAACAGAACCAACCATCAGTCATATGTAACCTCTGGCAATGGGACCCGAACTGAAAACTATTTATTGTGGCCGGTTTTTGCCTTCCCGTTCCCATCTCTTTCTACTGCTATAACTAGGCTAAACGTTTTCGTACACTTGTTACTTCTTACTATGGGGAGTCAAATTGATCTGGTCAAGAAGGAAAAAATATTTTACAGGGTAGATGGCTCTTGACAGACAAGTCTAAGTCTTTAAACAGTCTTGAATTATTAATGTGATGGTTGTTTCTAGTCAATCTGATATCCCAAGTCGCTCAAGGCTCTAGAAGATATCAACAATTTGTCATGTTTCGGTTTTTTTTTTAAATTGCCTTTCTCGTACAAAATGAAGCAACTTGCGTTTTTTGCACTAAATGCACTATATGCTGTAAAGCACCTCTGCATATACATATTCATAGGCCTTTTGACCTTCATCAGGCCACATGCATCAACAGAACTTTTTTTTATTGTACAGAAAAACACAGAACACTGCACTTTCCTCTACAGTATATATAAACTGACCATTGACAGATCCCATAGAGAATAGGATATGGTTCCAGTACCTAGGTCCAGATTACTTATTCCCAACCCCACTGTAAATGAAGGCAACAATGGCTTGCTGTCAATGGTACATAATGACCACCGTGACAGATTTTCTTCATAGGCACCTGGGAACATTATAGGCAGAAACAGGTGTGTAATCAAGGTGCCACCGGTGCCTGTATGGTCAATAAGAAAACTGTGGAGCTGCTTGTGCTTCCAACATCTCTCAACTGCTTTGTTAGAACTTACCTATATGGTTGGCCATTCATTGAAATGACCATCCTGCTTTTCTCCGCCTCATGATGCACCTGTTGGAAAGTTTGTTAGCTAGCTAAAATGTCTTCAAGTACATGGTAGAGGCATGCATAGCAGTCAATGAGCTGTCACCAAGAGGTAGACTGAGTCTTTTTACAGGGCCCTGGAGAAGCACTTTTACACCCTCTTGTGGAAAGACAAGTCAATGAGGTAATTTTGTTGTTTCCTCAAAAGTTAACACACTTTAGGCATCTCTTGAGTTGTTAGTTAGAAAATTAGCATAAGATGGTGAATGTTTAGGTAGAGAACCTAACGCGCTCATTTTCAGTACTTTATGGATCCATCAATTCAGTCCTGTCTGCATTCACCTAAAATGGCTGCCACTTTTTGAGGCTGTTATAAGCACTGTGTTCTTCAGTAGATTGATATGCCGCCTGCTGTCAGAGCACTGATGATCATCATTAGTTGGTCCTTCGAAGAACAGAGGATTGTAAGTCACATGGTTTATAGGGTAGTCTGGCATTCTTGATGCCTGCAGGGGGGATAAGGAATTGGTGGATCATTCGAGGAAGACTAAGAAGGAAGACACCAGACTCGGTCCATATCAGGCCACAACACTATCCCAAATCCTTGACACTATGAATACCAGTGGCATTTGATGGACCCTATAGAATAATAATGGGGTCTGTTGAGTTTTGCTGAGGTGTCCTTTACTGACCAGAAAAAATAGCACACTGTGCAGCACTATTGTAAAAAAAAATAAAAAAAATCTCAATGACGGGATCTGCAGAGCCTCCAATGTAGATGTGAACAGAGCCTAAGCTGATTCTTTTTCTGTCTGTAGCAGGTTAGTTTTTGAGTACATTATTCCAATATGTGAAATGTTGCTGTCCTCCAAAGATATTAAAGGATAAATGCGGAAAACCTTCTTTATAAGTCAAAGCCATTCACCATGTTTTATTGCTCTTGCACTAAAGCATGTGTCACCAAAATTATTGAAGATATTATGTTAATATATGCAAACGTACAGAAAATGAAATTTATTCCTAAACACATTTTTGAAGCTTTATAGCAGAACAGAGTGAAGATAAACTCTCATATCTTATTGTCATTAACCATACACATTTTCTGTAAAGCGTTTACTATGTTTCATAATTCAGAGTAATATAAAACTCTTACTATGTGGGCTGTTTGAGCAGTTGTAAAATCAATTTGGAATAAACTGTAATTAAAATGTTGAATTAATGATTGTTTGCACCTGCTCTGTGAAAAAGGTGTATACTGAGAAATCAAAGGGGGTGTTTTATTTATAGCCATTAGTTAAAGGGGTTGTCTCGCTACAAAGATTAGATTTCAACATGCAGGGAATGTTAAATCAATACTTTTTTTCAAATACCATTTTTCTTTCCCCCTGATCAGGACGGAAGAGAAATTGTATCTGTTATGAGTGCACACAGTTGTCTCTGGTTACCATCCTGCTCTCCCCTTCCCTCTCTGGTCTTTGCCTTATCTAATAGTAGGTAGTGATATCACCACTGATCCAATGGCAGCTTGAACAGTGTGTTATCTCTAAACAATGGAGATAACATCTCCTGCACTCAATCAGAAGTAATTAATCTATAGTGTAGAGGGCTTCAGAGCTCAAAGTAAACAATGTTAGTGCAATTAGAATAGCTGGGAATACACAGCTGATATGCTAATCACTGCTATTTAACCACCTAGAGCCTAACTAGGAATAGACCAAAAACATGAATCTAAAGCAGCTTGTGACTTTGTGAAACAGCATCGTGGGACAAACCCTTCAGCAATTCTGTCTCCAGGAGTAGACCACATATAGTTGGGTCACGTTTCTATAAAACACCACATTCTCAACAACAATTCCCAAGATGTTCATGTAGGGCTTAAACACACAGCCATGTTGAGGCTGTGAAAGTGCACTACTTTTATTTCTGTATGACTTTGTTTTTATTAAAGCATAAGGAAGTTCTTTCTGTTGGATTCCATAAATCCTGTAGAAAAATACTTGTGGTGTGGCCTATCCCATGCCATGTCCCTTAACATACAATATCAATTCGTTCCAGGATGACCATTGTAAGTTGAAACCATAACTTTATTCCTTATTTTACATTATAGTAGTGTGACATTTTGTGGACAAAGACAAAAAAACAGATGACTAAGGGAGGCAGGTAAAGAAAATAATTACATATAAAAGTCAGAAAGAGCTGCTGGAAACACTTTCTGCTGGAGAATAGGAGTCTAATCTCCAATTATTTGTGTTATTCAAATTATTGATTGGTGTACATGTCTACCTAGGGAAGATGAAACGTTTACACTTTAGCAGCAGAGAGACCTAGAACAGAGCCATTGGTGTGTGGTTAAAGGGGTTTTGCCACAAAGTGAGTTCCTTACCTCCTTTTCAGTTTAGGGGAGAATATAAACAAATCATGCTGAGTCAAGAACGCTGCAGGGGTGAGAGGGAGGGGTTGAGCAGAGAGTGAGGAATTGGGTAGCGTCTCAAAAGTTCACTCAAATAATATTACAACAGTGGATTCTCTATACAGCAGACACTCGTACACTGCACTCTCTCCACAGTCCCTTGCCAGCTTCTTCATGTTCCCTGTCATCAGATAAGAAGTGCGACACGCAGGTGCGGCCACATCAGCTACCTGTTAGCGCCTGGTCGTGTCTAATGTAAACTTTTAAGTAACTAAGGGCTTGTAAAGAAAGCTGTAACTCACAGGCTTCACTTCGCATATATTTAGAAAAGTGATTAAATACCCATTTTGGAGGATCCCACGTCAACATTACATCGTGACAAAACCCCTTTAACAAAGTCTCCCAAGGTTCTGACCCTCAGGATGCTCTTTTTGACAAGGATCTGGAGTACACCCGTACACCCATACAAAAACCAAAGAAATATCACAAATGTTAATTATCATTTGACAATCAGATTTAATTTTTTTTTTTCTTAAAAGGGAACATATAAAGCTCATCACATGATTCTGAGCGAAGTCCTTAAGAGACATAAACTTTGTCCTTCTACTTGTGGCTACAGTAACGTCATATGTAAATTAAAATACCAACTAAAATATTCTTTATGGAAGTGAATCTGGACAGTCTTTTGACTCCTTAAATCATTCCTTAACAAAAATATATCTTTATATCAAAGATCCTTAAAAATGAATGCAAAATTGATGTTCCTTTTGAATACAAAATGGCAATATGTTGAGCAAACTTTTGTTTGAATAATAACACCTTGGTCAAATTATTCCACACAATATACCAGAAAAAAGTAAAAGAAGCTGCCCTTATCTGGTGCCCAAAAGAGCAGCTCAGCCTGGTATGTTTAAAGAGCAGTACATAACATGTAGTACCACACTGTACACTAGAGAGGCGCTATTAAACCAACAATCTGTGCATGCATTTCACTAATACAGATGTTTTTCAAATAAACTGTTCAATCTCATGTGCTGCAGATCAGCACATTTGTGACCTTACATGCCGAGTTTTGTTTCAAGTTCCAATGTCCCAGGAAAGACCATTGTATGTTGGAAATATTGTATCCGGAGGCCATTGTAACTTAAGGGACCAATGTATTATGTTGCTATTCTGCTCTAAGATCATTGCTTCTAGAGTGAAATATCTGGGTTATATGGTTCCATGTAGAAGAACCATATGGCTGTGCATAATGTGCCTAGGGCTCTGTACTATTAAGTTGTAAGGACTCCCTATGCTGACTTATAGACTGTGAGCACACTTTGGTGTTCAGAAAGATTTACGATGATGAGCTTTTAACATTTCAGGATCCAGCAGAGACAGGATTTTTTTTTTAACATGTTTCTTACTTCCCCGATGAAAATCTGCTCATAGTGTGTAAAGTGGGCCAGTAAATCATTTCTGCTCCGATTTAAAAAAAAAAAAAAAAAAAAAATTCATAGTATACCAAACAATAATGGGAACCATTGGCCTTAAATTGGATCCAAACACGGTACCATGTTAGATTTTTTTTGTATTAACATGTATTATAAAAAAAAAAAAATCTTAACAAATCTCCATGCATTTGCTTTAGACATTTTTACTTGCATACACATACTTAAGTTTATAAAGAAAAATAGGAAAAGAGATTCCAGAATCATCCAAATATTAATAAGCCACCTAAAATACTCTGGAGGGCTAATTTAATTTCTAGTAAAGGTTATTTTTTTTTATTGATAAAACTATACGGTCCTTGTGACACCAAAGAGTGAGTGAATGTATATTATATAATCACAAAAAAGAACAGAAATCTTGTCATGTGGTGGGAAGATTGTAAGAAGAGATTCCTATCCTTACGCAAACCCTGAACAAGAACTATCCAAGGCCCTGCCTAACAAAAAGCGGATTCCTCGTCCCAAAAAGGACAGCTCCATCCGGAACCTATACCTAATACTTGTATCCCCTATGTAGCCCTACAAGATCCAAAAAATGTGTTTAAAGAATGTACATTGTCCCAACATGGACGGCTCCGTCCGAAAACTATCCCTAATACTTGTATCTAGAGATGGGCGAATAGATTCTAACTAAGTGGAATTCGTTTAGAATTTCAGGAAAACTTTGATTCTGAATGAAGTCGAAGTTTGGGGTGATTCGCGGTAACAAAGCGTGTTTTTAATTCATAAAATGGCTGCAAGCACATGACGTTACATGGGGCAAAGAAGTCTGGGAGGAAGAAAGGCATAGCCTAAATGACATGTGGCGAATGAAGCCAATCGGAGAACGGGGGATTCTGTTACGTCACCGCACTATATAGTCCCCGGGGGGCGACGCTAACAGTTCCACTTCCTCTCTCTGTGCCGGTTTTTTCTGCTGCAGCTCCTGTAGCTGAAAATCTCACACAAAAAAGTTTTATACAGCGACTTTTTTTTGGGGGTGGGGAGGGGGGGAAGGAGGCGTCGCAGCTTTTCTCAGAGACTGCTTCTCTTGCGTTCTAATTTTGATTTTGTTTGGTATTGGAATTGAAGTCGAGTGTGCGTCCAATTCAGCTGCATATACATTTTAATGCTATCTGCTCAGTTTTTGGAGCACATTAAATATCCAAGTTATCTAAGCCTGTTTTTGCTGTTGTATTCAGTTAAAAAAAACAGTGTTTTTCAATCCAAATACCAGTTAATTTTTGGCTGCTCATTTCTTGTGCGCAATTTATATCCAGGGGCTACTTAAGCGTGTTTGTGTTATTATAGTCAGTAAAAGAAAGGTTGTTTTTAAATGCCAAAGAAGAAATTTTGCCTTTAGCATAATTCATATCCGAAGGTTAATTAAGCGTTTTTCTGCTGTTTTAGTCAGTAAAAGAAAGTGTTTTTAAATGCCAAAGAAGAAATTTTGCCTGTAGCATAATTCAGATCTGAAGGTTAATTAAGCTTGTTTGTGCTTTTATATTCAGTAAAATACACTGTTTTTAAACGGCACATACAAGTAACTTTTTCCTGTCCATTTGTGAGCGCAATTTATATCTCAAAGGTTGCCCGATATTGTTAGTTGGTTCATTTGGGTCAAACACAGGGTGTGTATTTATCATAACAGATATCCTTCATTAACAAGACTGTATATTTTTTTTGAACAAACAGTAATGTCAGACAGAGAGGTGGCAGGCTCTTCACCTGCGAGTGGCAGTGGCACAAACATTCCTGGAGCAGGCACAGGTCACAGCACAGTAAAGTAAAGTCGGTGAGGCCAGAACTGCCAGTGTCATGTAGCGGCCGTGTGTTGATCAGCAACCCAAGGGTTCTTGATTGATTTGAGTAGGTCATCAACTTCATTCCCAATGACTCTGTACAACCCCTAGCCAACATCCGGTGGGTGCAGTCATATACAACTCTTATTTGGCATAGCCCCGGAACAGGTCAGCGCCCCTCACCTGTCTCAATCTGCCTCTGTCCCGTTCAGGTCCCTCAGCCAGAGAACTACTATGTGGTCAGCGTCACTATACAGCAAGGACGAACAATTTGAGGACAGTCAGCAGCTACTTGGCGACGAAGAGGTGGGGCAGTATTGATGTGGAGAGTGGCATGGGAGGTTTTTTGGTGAGCAGTCGACTCTGCATACAGACTTTTGAGGGAGGACAGCAGTGACGATCCAAACAATTATGAAGTATATAACGTGGTGTTTGAATCAAATTTCTGAGTTAAACAGTTTGTTCACATGCACCTGTATGGAACTTGAACTGAAGGAGACCCATAACTACAAGGGAATGTATTTAGGTGCTTATATTTGACTTTCTGTGCCCATTGTTGATGGATTCAGTACTAAACTGTAATGGGACAGAACAAAATAAAGCAAAAGCAAATCTGCAAAACTGGCTTTATATTAACTTCAGTATGATGAAAATGTGAATCGTATGTCCAACTTACAGAAGCTAAAAACACAAGTTCTTCGGAGGGCCCCTCCCCTTGTTACCGGTGAACAAATTAATATCCACACAGATTTAAAGTGTGTTTAAAGAAGCAAGTTGATCAAACGAATCGTCTTGTTCATGAACAGATAACACAGGTGATAAAGGAAAAGTTTGCTGAACTATTACCAGCGTGTCCAGATTTTGAAAGCTGTGGAAATCCTTTAGCAGCATTTTAAGGAAAAGGCTCCTCACACAACCGCCCTTCCAAGACTATAAAAAAAAATACTAATAATAATTATAGAGCATATAGAGAGAGAGTTTTCCTTCAGCCTCATCTGTCAAATCCTTGAACCGACCCTCTTGCCTCCGTCCTTTACACAAGCCCATGCCTGCTGTGCTGACCTTAACACTTGTCCCCTGACTCTGAATTGTACCCTCGCTACACCATGGCTGCCACCGCAAGCAAGTCCACATCAGGTAGCGACCTGGTAGACTCCGCAGCAGGCAAGTCCATGCTACTTTGCGGTGGCTCTAGTGAAAACCGGAACCTACTTGGACCCCGCTCCCTGGCGTGGCTATTGCCATCGCTTGCGGTGGTCCAGTGGATCCACTACCGCTGTCCGTGACAACGTGAAGCAGTGGAATGACGTTATTCATCCCGTGGTCCTGGCGACTGACAAATAACGCATGTCCGCATGAAAGGGCGTGTACTCCTGTCCGCTTGGATCATCAAGAAATCATTAATTTTCTTTCTCTGTTCATAGTCGTTCCAACATATAGAGGCTGGAATTCTAATGTTTGGAAATGTCACTTATCACCTAGTTGAGGGGGAGGCCCAGTCTGCCGCTGCATGCTAAAGGAGGTGTGCTTGGCGGTGTAAGAACGGCTGAAGTGCATGCATAGATTCCTGGCCATTTTTAGAATGTCTTGCAGAAAGGTGAAGACTTGAACAACCGGATATTGAAACATGATGCCATGCAGGTAGCATGGCTCAGCCCCCCTCCTACTCAGCTCGGACGACCATGTTCTTTTCATCGTCTGTCACAATGATTCAATTTTCAGTTGTCGCGGAGAAAAGCCACAATCGATGACAACTTGCATGGACCGGAGCATTTCCTCCCGTGTGTGACTTTCGTTCTTCAGGGAATACACCCCGTCCAATAGATCATCAAAAATCGTTAATGGCCCTTTCTCTGTTAATCAATATCCCCCTGTTTCAATAATTCCCCCTGTTAATATATTATTCCTATGCATCAATTTCCCACCCCTGTTTCATCATTCCTGTCTGCCCATGTACCCGACCTTTCCTGCTACGTTTACCTGACCTCGAATCTCCGCCGCCTGCCCTGATCTGTTGGCCTGAACTTTGACTATGAGTTTCGTCTTAAGATTCGGTACCTGGCTGCGCCTCGGCTGCCACCGCAAGCTAGTCGCGCCAGGGGTAGCGACCTGGTAGGGCTCCCGCCGCAGAAAGTCCATGCTGCCTTGCGGCGGGCTCTGGTGAAAACTGGGACCATACTTAGACCTCCGCTCCCCGGCGTGGCGCTGCCATCCCCAACTTGGCGGTGGTCCAGAGGAACCACTACCTATGTCGTTACAATGGGCAGAAGTGAATGCCAAGTTTCCTGGCCATCTTATCTTTAAATGGGTTGGCAGAGTCCACCACTTGTAAAAGGGGAGGACTGGCAGAACATCAACATGAACAGGAGCACTGGTCAACCTTCTGCACTTAGGGATGGCCTAGACGCAAACTGCAGTCTCTTGCAATCGTCTCGGTGAACGACTGCTGGCACCATAGTCCAGGAGTCAGAGTATCTGGACCGTAGAAAATGGAAATGACAGGAGTTGTCCTTCGGCAGAGTTGTGAAGCCTTGACCTGCCTGAAATGGGCTGCGGCCACTGGGTGCTAGCAGCAGTTAGGGACAGATGGACCTGCTACTGCATTATATTAGATGCAAGGCCTGATGCCAAAGTTAGGTCCCTGTCACGCTTTACTTTCTGGCCACAGATTCGACATATAAGCCATGTTCGCCTCCTCTGGGGTCTTAGCAAAATAACTGCCACAACACACCATAGCACGGTAGTATGTGTATGTTTACCACCAAAGCTCTGCACATACTGACGGTTACTGCCGCTGACCTGGGTGATGAGGCCCCCTGGCCCGCTAAATTTCTTGTGACTAGCAAAGAGGGTGGATCTTAAATCGTGGCCGTTTGGGCTCCCAACCTCGCACTCTGCAAACCTGCTGACTCCCGGCCACACGACTGACTAACGGCTGTGCCACTGCCTGACACCAAGCTTCCGCTCTCTTCTCCCAATGATAATGAGAAGGCCCTTGTAACCTCTGTTTGGTACTGGGACAGCTCATAGCCTTATCATATGGCTTTCAAAACCACCAGTAGCTGATGACACCCAACTTACATCTGTCCCAGACATTAACCTCTACTAACTGTCCAAGGAATCCAGGATTGTCCTGTCGTCCAAATCCTCCTTCTCCTCCCGTCTCCTAAAACTTAATGTAGAGAAAATGGAATGCTTCCAGGGCGCGACAATGGCTAGGCGACCGCGTAGGGCGCCACTTCATCTCAGGGAGAAAAGGGGGCACAAGGAGGCATGGAGTGGGCTGAATGTCTTTTAGGGGGCACTTTATGCCTTGTTTAACTAGGGCGACCCAGAAATACCTGTGTCCCACCTTGCTTGCTTCACCTCTCAAAGTGTGATCGGCTATTCGTTATGTTTGTCTATCACCCGCGGTCCTCCTCACGGTGTCGCTGTACAAACCTGACCCCGCATCGCAACATAACCCCCCCATTGCAACTCTCCTCATCACTATTTGCCTGCTTCAGTTCTGCAAGAAGCAGCGGATGTCTACCCCCCACCTCTTGCTGCCCACTGTCCTCAAATAGTTGGTCCTCCACTGTATAGTGGCGCAGAGGCCCCACAAGCACACAGTAGTTCTCTGGCTGGGGAAGCGTACAGGACAGAGGTGGGTTGAGGACAGTGAGAGCCCCGTTCCATGCCAACTAGGGGTTGTGTTGCAAACCCACCGACTATGGCTGGGGTAGTCAGTATTGTCATCTGGTAGAAATTTATGACCTAGTGTGTGTCAACACATGTGCCGGTAGAGGACACTGGAAGCAGTGGCCCGCAGGGTGACTCCTGCAGTGACGACCCCTTACTGTGCTGCGATCTGTGGCGGCTCCGGTAACCTACTTGTGTCTTCTTTTGACACTATCGTAGGATCTTAGCCCTCAGCTCGTTTCTTTCCAGCTGGCGCTGACGTTACCTTGTCAGGCTGCATTCCCGCATCCCAGATTTTTTATCCGTTTTCCCCCCCTGTAAGTGCCCAGCGGAATTTGAATGGGTAAAGCGATTCTAATGAGCCTGCAGCTGTCATGTGCGTGTCATACTAAAACACAGCATTGTATGAAGACCAAACCAAGCTCCCTCTGCATATTTAAGCATGGCACAACATTCTACAGCACCCTGCAGGCTCTGTTTTTTTTGCGCGATTCATCCCAAAGTAATTCGGAACTAAACTGATTTTGTCGGAGTATTCAGCGAAGTCGGCGAACCGAATTTTTGAGAAATTCGCCCATCTCTACTTGTATCCCCTATGTAGCCCCACAGGATCCAAAAAATGTGTGTAAAGAAAGTACATTGTCCCAACATTTTTTTGGATCTTGTAGGGCTACATAGGGGATACAAGTATTTGGGATAGGTTCCAGACGGAGCCGTCCTTTTTGGGACGAGCACCCCACTTTTTGTTAGGCAGGGCCTTGGATGGTTCTTGTTCAGGGTTTGCGTAGGGATAGGAATTGTATCTCTTCTAACAATCTTCCCACCACCTGAAAAGATTTGGTTTTTTTTTGTTTTTTTTGTGGTTGTATATTTTTTAACTATTTCTAATAAAGGTAATTTTTGATAAATTAGTCCTTCAGAGTATTTTAGGTTGTTTTATTAACATTTTGACTTACAACCTGGATTTTACAATCTGCATCATCTCAATTTTTGAGATATGAGCGAAAATGTATTACCCATTTCCCCCATTAACTTTTAATGAGGATTCCTTGTGGGTCCACAGCACAAGTCACAACTGTCCTTTGAATGTGAAATTAAAAAACCATCTTCAGCATCAAATCTGCACAAAAATCTGGACAATTTGGTTTAGGTTTGCATAGCGGATTCCCCTTTGTGGATTTGCTGTTTTAAAGAATTTTTTTTTAGCAAATTCAACCAGCATAAACTTATTCTTTACTTAGTACTTTCCTTACATCTAGAATCCACTTCTAGCATTAATGTAGAAAAAATGCTCGACGTGTTGATCTAATTCCAGAGGATAACATAGGGGCTTTTAACCTCAACTGCTTTTTTTATGTTGCTTTATGGGATTTTTTTCATCTAAGTGAAAGAAAAGGGAACATTGGTAGGTATATGCTGTTTCAGACGAATAATGACAACTATGAACGATCATTGATTATTAATGTGAGAACTTCAAAGGTAATTTTTGCTTAATCTTTTGCAATTTTAAATTGAAGTAATTATTTGCTTTTTAGTGAATAAGGATAGAAAGTAGAAAAAAGCTGTCCATCCCTTAACAATCCTCCTGATCTATTACACTTGCTTTAATTCCAGCAATGAAGTTGAGTAGAAATGGACTTTTATTATGCCGTGTGGTTTCAGGTTTGCCCAGTAGAAGGATATTTTAATTAGTGTAAAACCTTTACAGATTACCTTTTGCTTTATTATCTAGCAGAGATGTAAAATTCCTGATCTAGATAGAATGGGAGCGGACCAAGACCACTTACACATCAAGATGCGAGAATACAATCGAGAGCCCAATAAGTCGGGTAACGTGTCATTCCCCTAAACCCTACTCGGCCGCAACTACACCAGTGTATCTCCCTCTACCCGTTGGCCTTGTGGCTGTTCCCCTTAAAATTGTCACCTTACCCTCTCCCCACCCCCACCACACACATCCGCCCGCTTTGCACATGATCAGGGTGTATGCCTCATAATTATGGACTTTGAATACTAATGCACCACACTGTCACCCTCAATTTCAACACCTTCCGACAGTGTCAACACCTCCCCAGCTTGAAGAAAAGAATAAAATAAAAAAAAAAATAAAAGAACCGACCTCGACTACTCGTAATAAATAGAATTGCCCATAATCCCTACTCATGATACGTTACCCCACTAAAGATGTCAATAGTCCTCCCAATATACGCCCACAAAAAAATCACTTGCATCCGACCCCCGTCCAACTAAGTACCCGTGTTTTTTTCTACAACACTTCCTCCCATTCAAACCAGCATAACCATGGTTCAAAACATTACCATCCACAACCCCCCCACTCCATACCCCACAACAATAGACACGCCATAGCAACACGATACAATAACAAAAACCAAACATATTTCAAACTCACAGCACCCACAGTCGTAACAGAGGCCCAACTGAGTGAAGCATTTTGGCCAAGGGTGCAATTCACGGATTTTATACATAACTTATATGTAGGGCCGCAAACAAGTACCAGCATTACGGCCAAAATTCCACACACCCTTTATCACCAGAGTCCTAACACAACTACCCCACTCCCCAAATCCCTCCAATCCCCTCGAGCACCAAAAAGTATATACGGCGCCAGCGTGCTTTCACCTCAAAACGTACCACCTCGTACAATGACTAACACAATCCATACCAACATAAATTTTCGCCTCAAGTCAGTCACAACTACTATCCTACCCCATCACCTCCCCATCATCCTCTACATACCCCCACCCCATTACCAGACCCCCCAAAATAATAATTGCCATAACTTTCACATACACTGCTGCCTACCCTCTCCCTCCCCTAACACTAAAAAAACGCCTTTTAAAAAAATACGAAAAAACCACGCCGCCTCCCTAATTTCCCCCTGCGGGGGGGGGGGGGGGGCGGGCGAGGGTGGTACCAACTTCACGCCATTCAACATATCTCCACACAATACCCCACGGGGGGGGGGGGGCGGGGTACCTATTTGTTTTCAGGACACCCTCCATTCTCAACAAAAAGAAACATCACTAAAAAAACACTTGAGGGGTTGGGAATTTTTATTAGCTAACCTTAATCCCCAAGCCACACACCCCCTCTCCCTCCCTCTTGTCATCCCCCAATACACACCCTTCTACAACACATATCCCTTCCCTGGACAAAAATTCAGCCAATAAAAATTCTCTAAAACCCTCTTTTTCGAAAAAATAAGCCATACCAACCTCGCTAATAACCAATGGCCCCCCCAGCCCCGTCTCCCCCCTTACCCCCCACACGAGTTAGGACCCCTCCCTCTTAACCATCAT
The DNA here is from genome assembly GCA_025379985.1 of Phyllomedusa bahiana. Taxonomy (NCBI): domain Eukaryota; kingdom Metazoa; phylum Chordata; class Amphibia; order Anura; family Hylidae; genus Phyllomedusa; species Phyllomedusa bahiana. The sequence goes on along the minus strand of JAODAL010007963.1, from coordinate 35,319 downwards.
TACCATCACCCCCAGAGATCAACCAAGTGTTCTGAGTACATTTAAAGTAGCCTTTTTTAAATTAGCAGTTCACTTTGACGGTCAACTCTAAACTACCCACACCCAACAACCAAACACTAGCATCCTCCACATCTCTCCCCCTCAACCACACTAGAGCCCCACACACTAATCCCCCCGCTCCCCACCACCATCTCCCCCACACCACTACGTCCCACCTCAGTGCTATTACACGTCTCAATACGGATCCGAATTATTTTTACCAATCCACTCTTTACAACTCCCTTGGAGCCCAAACATTCTAAAAAACCTCGTCGGACCCATTTCAGCCACACAATTAAGCCACCTCTCCCCCAACGCATTTAGACCAGCAAAAATCTGAAAATGGCGAATTTCACGTACCATCCGCCTTCTGTGTACCTACGGCACCCCTGCGGGACAACCCTCACCCCTGAACAGTTTAATTATACAGCGAAATCCCTTCACCCCCCCATAAGATCCTAAACCCCTCCCACCCCCCCCTCACAGCCCCACCCCCCCTGCCAATGGTCTTAGATACTCTATTCTTACCCCATTTAATCATCCTCCAAGCACTTAGGCTCTGTTAATGTGCCCGTCTCCCCCAACCATGTTGTTCCTGATCGACTCGTTTGTCATTGAATCCTGAAGCGACAGCTTGACACTGGCAGTGCCTCCAAGTAGCACGCCCTCAATGGATGCCGCCTGACCATAAACATAACGCCCTCCGATAATTCCATACCCTGATATCTCTGTTCCTTGATATATTCCACGTAGACCAATGACTTCGGTTATTACAATAAACCCAGGTTGGACATTGTAATTGAACCACATATGCTAGTTAAAATACAACACATATATTAATTAAACAGCAAAAACCCCCATCCCCTCCATCATCCACCCATCCCTAACCATAAAGCAACCAACATAGTCCCCGTACCCCCTCAAGTCAAAAAAGTAATAAAAAATAAAAAAATAAATAAAAAAAAAAAAACCACTACCAAATATATAATATACTCCCCCAACAGCCTTCGCTCTCCAATTCACTAACACCCGAAGTCCCCCGCCCCCCAGCGCATACGGGAGTGATTGTCATCAGTGTCGTCTATTAACCCAATAATGAAACTGTCCCGCTACGCACGGTATTTATATTGCACCCCTACCAGCCTCCACCTTAGAATCTACCATCTCTATCGAGCAACGTTAACCTGTAATGTTTGGTTCGGTGTTTAATCCGAACGCCATGGTCCAGCTCCAGGCAACCTGCCCCCTAGCAGGAGTGTGGTATATCAGATGAGCCACTTTCCCTCTATGGCCGAGATGATGCAGGAATACCCTTAATTATAACTTTTACTTCCCACCCACCCATTCATTGCAGCCACCGACTTCCTCCCCCTGCCCTCCCCTTAATCCTCCACCCGCATCCTCGCCTCCACCAAACCCCCCTCCACCCGCCCTAGCATCAACCCCCTCACGAATACACTCATATCTCCATAAAACATAGTAAACCCATCCCTCCCCAACAAATATATCCCCCAGTGCGCCACCCCTTTTCAAACAACTATTTCACACTAAAATAATCATTTGAAGCCAATTACCATTCTATAAATTTTTAAACCACCCTCCACCAGCGTCAAAATCCTCCCACCTATCGACCGACTTTGATGTGGTAAGTGCATGTACCCAATATACCGTGCCCGTGACACCCCGTCCCCACCCCCTCACACACACACCCTCCTTTTCCTGGCCCCAGTATGCCTCATGTCCTTCACAAGCCATGGAACATCTCCATCCACTCCCAGTGCCCCAGCGTCCCAACCAACTGCCTGATATGCCACACCCCCTCTGAAATAAGAGCAAGTAAAAATAAACCCACCGCAACAATCTTTTAAATAATATAATTAACCATAAGTCCTCAGTCTAACTCCCAAGACGTCCCATCCCAACGTTGACAAATAAACCCCCCTCAAACCCCACCTGCCTTCCCCCCACGCCCTCACCCTCCCGCCAACCTATACCCCTGGCTCACTCCCTGCATACCCCCCGACCTTGTGTCCATCCCAACATCAAGCCACTCTCCTGATACAAACATAGATTTGCTGACTACATATCCCACCAACATGCAAAATCCCTGAACCCAAAAAAACAAAACAAAAAATATCTCATACCCCACCCCCTCCTTTCAACAACATGCTTTATGTCACACTAATAAGATAAAACAAGAATAATAAGAAACCCATAACCACAAAATTTTAACCATAACCTCACACTCCCCCACCCCAACATAAAAAAAAAAAAAAAACCACCTCACCACCACACCAATTCGCCTTCTTCACCCAAAAAAAAGACCCATACCTCCAAAAAACCATTACTACCACATATCCCTCCACCCTCCTCCACCCTTGAACCCCCAATTACACTATTCATAGCACACCTCGATAAAACACAAACCTCCAAAAGCCCCGACCCTCCCACATCCGCTTTTTAGCCCCCCCCCCCAAACCCCCCATCAGAACAACCCAAACTCAAACCTTATTCCATAGTACCACATTCGCAAAGTAATCCCCAAAAATCAATCGAAATACACCCCAATCCCCAACTTACAATATATCTTCCCACGTCACCCACCTACACCCCCAGTCCCCCATCGTTTCCTCCTTCAAACGCCAATCCTGATCATTCACAGCAACAGAAGTCACCAGACCGCCATAAATAGCATGGAGTCCTATGCAGCCACCCCTCCTTAAGGTGCTCTCGACTCGCCGCACTCATCATGATGAAGACACACTCGTGAACACATCACACTCGTCGTGCTCCAGCTCACATATCACACCATCTGTTAACACATTCACTCTTATCTCCTCATGTGTCTCATCATGCGAACACACTTTGGTGAAGACACATCATTTCGATTTGCCTCAACTCAGCTGTGGTTTTACGTTAATTTCACAACTTTAAACACATCACTCATGCGGTCGCTCTCGTCGCACATGATCAGCACACTTTAAACACAGTCACAACTTTCTCTTCTCATCTTCACATTATTCCACACACTTTTCAACAAATTTCGCGTTTACAGCGGCAGTCTCTATCGGGATGCGAACAACTTTAACACCCCCCCCCCCCCCTCCTTCATTCTTTCTGTTACTGCATTACGCACGGTTTGTTCGTTGTAGGTTTGGCTACATACGAACACAGTCAAAGCTTTGTTGTATCGCACCGCATATCACAGATGGCACACACGTGGTAACAACAGCAGGCGTTCTCTGCCGCCCTTAGCTCTGTGATAAAGAAATGGGTAATATATGATTAGGTGATCAATCATTTTTGATACCCACGAGACCAGTATCCAAGCCCGGTGTACACCTAGATGATTGTTGAATATGTGCTAACCCTTCGACCCGTGTCCTCCCTGGGGTTTAGGTCCCCCAACCCAGTGATTAAACGAGCAATCCCTGAACCGAAGCCATCCAGCAAAACATGCTGCCTGATGGTCCGATTGCGCCGTGCCCAATACAGAATTACACTCTTGACCCCAAAGAATCTTCTTAAATTCCGAGTCAAAATATATAAAAAAAAAATATATATATATAAATATCAAAATATCAATAATATATAAATATATCCCTTGTAAACAGATAACTCATCCTCTTCTAATCATATAAACCCTGTATATCAGCATAACTCAGGCCTCTCCTAACAATAACCCCATATATCACAGTGAACTCAGCCTCTCCTATCATAAAACCCTATATATCACAGAGCTCAGCCTCTCCCATCATATAACCCTATATATCACAGAGCTCAGCCTCTCCTATCATATAACCCTATATATCACAGAGCTCAGCCTCTCCTATCATATAACCCTATATATCACAGAGCTCACCTCTCTATCAAATAACCCTATATACTCACAAGAGCTCATCTCCTCCTTCTATCATATAACTATCTATATACACAGAGCCAGGCCACTCCATCTATCATATAACCCTATATATCAGAGAGCTCAGCTTCTCTTCTTCTGTCATATAACCCTGAAAGATTCCGACCATGTCATCAGGGATATGGCGGATATGAAATGGGAGGAGTCCTACTAAACATTTTCCTCACCATGGACGTTCATGGCCTATACGTACCAACATTAGCACGATTAAAGGCATCGGGCTGATTGGATTATACTAGAGGAGGATGACAAAAAATTATCGACTTCAAGAGACCTTCCTTATGGATGGTTCACTAATTTATCTTGAAGCATAATTACTTTGGAGTATAATGGTAGCCCAATACCAATCAGCAGGTTGGCACGGCGAAGGGTCCCAGGTAAGCCCCATCGCTGGCCAACCAGTTTATGGTGGTAAACTTTGAAGATCTATAAATCCTCTCAGATTCACAAAAAATTACAGGCAGAACAATCGTCTACTATAAGAGTTCATAGACGACTTGATATTCATAGGACGTGGCATTTGGAGGAAGCAGCTAGTTTTATATGAACTAAATACAAATTCTGGCAGGCAACCTATAACTTCCACTATAAATAAGGATGCCATCCAAATATTTTAGACTTATATACATGTACCATGAAAAAGGGTAGAGTCCAGCACAAAAACACATTTAAACAATGGACTCTAACAACGTATACATTCTCCAGTAACCATTACAAAAAATGGACGAGAAATTTACCTTTTGAGGACAATTTCGTCGAGTCCCGTAAAAATTGTACCTCAGATGTCATCAGAGCAGGCACCAATTCTTTCAAACGGGTTTTATGGGATCAGGTTAGTCCCAAATCCCTTATTGAGGAGGCAAAAATTAGATGCGCAAAAAAAACGCAGAGGTAATATGTCTACTCCCAAAAAAAGATAGTACAGGGGGTGAATTTAAAAAATAATCAGATTACATCTATATTCACCGCAACATACGATTATATTACCATCTAAAAAAAAACATTGGGGTAACCACGTTTGGACGCCGATTTTGAAGACCAGATTACGTTAAAACCAAGTATCACAACATAAGATAGCCAAAAGTAGCCAATAATGTACGTGGCCCCAACCTAGAAAGAATACGAAAACAGAACCTTGTGAGGTTTCAAAGGGCCATGTGGAAGGAATAACAATGTGCCTTTTCCCACCATGTAAATGTTTGCTCTTTTGGCAAATAGGTACAGTCTTTTCGTCAACATACACAAATGAAAATTCAAGATCTCTTATTAATTTGAACTGTAGATCTTATGTGGTTTATCTTATCACTTGCATCTGCGGCAAGCATTACGTTGGGAGGACAACTACAAAACTCCTCCCAACGGAGAATAATCACAGATCAAATATTAAAAAAAAAGGGAAATAGACTGTACAGCCTTCCCAGACATGTTCAAGATGAACACCCAGATGGCAATTAATAATTTAAAAAGTACAGCCCATTCTTTTATATCAGAAGTTTAACGATAGCTCCAGGCATTGATAAAAAAGAAATGTACAATGATCTTAAATTAAATACCCTTAATCCTGCAGTTTAAACAAGCCCAAGATGTCCATGTATTAAGGACGAGTAGAAAGACACAGATAGAAGAGGTGGGAAAGGGGAAAAAAAAAAAAAAAAGGGAAGGTAAAAGAGAATTTTTTTTTTTTCCCCCTCACATAGTTCCCATCCCCGAGTGGGCACTTTCTAATAGTCCTGTAGGGAAAGCAGGAGCTCCTGCGATCTAGTACTGGCCATATGAGCATCGCTCAATGCCGACATGAGTCAGACCCAGTGTGATGGTCCCTGACTCCTGGCTGATGACTATAACATCCTGTTCCTCGCCGGGAGGCGCCGCTGAGGTACATTCACTGTCAAAGAGTCAGAAAGGAAATTTATAGGTAATAACAGGTAATGGTTTTATATTGTTTTCAAGTTTTTAACCCCTTCCCGACATATAGTGGCGATGGATACGCCCTAGCTGGAATGGACTTCCCGCAAATGGACGTTTCCTACGCCCTTCCCGGTCGCGGCGGGCGAGCCACGCACGATCGCAACATGGGACCTCGTTAAATTACCGCGGGCCGCATGCCTTATCACCCCCGGCCAAAGTGGGCCCCGGGCCCGGGGTAAATTACCGCTTCATTCCCGGGACCCAGCCTGTCAGGGGCTGCGATAAAAAAGGGCCGCAGGCAGGGGGAGTGACTCCCCCCTGCCTGCTCCCGGCGGCTGCCGCAAAAAATTTTGGGGGGCCCCCAAACCCTGTTGAGGGATCCCGGGAAGTGGAACGGACTTCACGGGGTCATCAGGACGTAAACCATGCCCGAAATGTTGTGGGCAGGGTTTTAACAGGCGTTGTCATGGAAACCCAGTACACGTATTTGATACTGTGCACTGGTCTGCATTCAAAACAGCAATTTTGATAAAATTCTTTTTAAAGATAAATGGAAAAAAAGTGAAAAAAAAAAATAAATTAAAAAAGTAAAAAAAAAGAAAAACACAAACACAAAAAATAAAATAAAAACAGTAAAAACCGCCCTTTTCCCCTTTTACAAACCCCAAAATCCCCAAAAAAAAAAGATAAAAAATTAAATAAAATACCCATATTTGGGTATGGGCCCCCCCCCCGGGGGGGGCGTAACGCCCCCCCCCGATAAATCTGTCATGTTAATTAACCCTTCCCGGTGAACCCCCAAAAAAAACAAAAACAAAAAAAAAAGTTTTTTTTGGGGGGGGGGGGGCGGGGGAAATTTGGGGTTTTTTTGGGGGGGGGGGGGGGTTAATTTTTCACCTGCAGCCCCATAAAATTTAATAAAAAGCGATCAAAAATTCATATAGACGCCAAAGTTTTACCAATTAAAACTTCATTTCATCCCGCAAAAAAAAACCCGTACACGTTCTGTATAGGGAAAAAATAAGAAATTTAAATGGCTCTCAGAAGACGCGTTTGCATAAAAAATTATTCAACACAATAAAAAACCAAAAAAAAAAAAAAAAGTGTTTTCAAAATTAAAAAACTATAAAATGGGGAAATCGCCATAATCGAAATCCGCCCCAGGAAGAAAAAGCTAACGGTCATGGATACGGGCACGTGAGCGTTTTAAAAAAATAAAAAAAAAAAACACTACTGGGAATTGCAAAATTTTCTTCACCCTCCCTTTCCCAAAAAAGGGTTTTAAAAAACTGATAAAAAATTTTTTTGTCCCCCCAAAAAATTATCCCCATTAAAAAAAAGTCAACTTTTCCCGCAAAAAAAAAGGGCCCCTACACGGGCCCGTACACAGAAAAAATAAAAAAGTTATGGCTCTAAAGACTAGGGGGATGCAAAAACGTTTTTTCCTTTTTGAATAAAGGGGTTTTTTTTGTGTAAAAGCAGTAAAACATAAAAAAAAATAAAAAAATTGGATATCGCGGGTAATCGTATCGACCTGAGGAAATTTACTAGAAAGGCCCATTATACTGCAGGGTTTGACCGCTGTTAAAAAAAAAAAAATAAAAAACACTCCCGGGAATGCTGTATTTTGTTAAAAAGGGCCTCACCAAAAACCTTAATAAAAAGTGATCAAAGGGGCATAGGGCCCCCCATAAGGGGAATAATAAAAACTTTAAACTAATCCCACAAAAAACAACCCCAGAATCATCTCCGAAACAAAAACTGGGAAAAAAGTTAGGCTATCAGAACCGAACAACATAAAAAGCAATTTTTTTTTTTTAGACCTATTTCTTTTTGTGTAAAATTTAAAAAAAACATAAAAAAAAATTTATAAAATTATACCTTTTCATTTTTTTACCCACCCCCATAGTAAAGATATTTCCCTTTATTTACACTGCCCCGGCGAACGCTGTAAAATTGAAACTCAAAAAAAAAAATGGGAATTGCCTTTTTTCCCCCCATTTTCATAGCCCCAAAGCAAAAAAAAAAGCAACTTTGTAACAACCCCCCCGTGCACCCAAAATGTACAAAACACCCCCAATGAGTTTTTGAAAGGGGTGCTGAATCCAAAATTTGGTTGACTTATGGAAGGTTTACCTGTTCTGGGGCCCTTTTTGGGGGGTTTGGAAAATGGACATGGGGGCCCCCCAAAAACGCATTCCCAAAAAACCCCCCAAAAAAAAAAGGGTTTTCCTCCCCTTATAAACCCCCTGCCATGCCCCCAAACACAGATTACCCCCACGCAGGGTTTTTTGCCCAAAATTGGAAGAAAAATTTTTAAACAAAGGGTTTTTTTTGGGTTTTTTAACCCGGATTCCTTGTAAAAAATTTAAAAATTTTCCCGTAAAATTGCAGATTATTGAAAAAAAAAATTTTTTTACATTTTCACACCCCAAACCCAAAATTTTTTGTGACACCCAGTGGGGTCATATGCAACACTACACCCCCGGGGTATATTCCTTAAGGGGGTAGTTTCCAATATGGGGGTATTTTTTTGGGCGTTTATTAAGGGTTTTGGAAACCCCAGGGTGTCCCCCAAACCCGAAAAGGCCCCAAAAAAAAATGGTAATGAAAAATGAGATCCAGAGTCCAGTAGGTGCTCCCTCTAATTTTTGGGGGCTTGTGGTTGAGCCAAATAAATTTCACTAGGGCCACATATGGGGTATTTTCTGAAAACGGCGAATCTGGGGGTTCAATATTAAGTTGTATTTCCTGATCACATTTACCGTATTTTTGTGAACAATGTATAAAAAATTTTTAAAACTGGCCAAAAAAAATTTAAATTTTTTAAAATTTTACTTCCCCTTTACTTTAATTCCTTTTAAAACCCAATGGGTTAAAAAAACTTCCAAAAAGCGGTTTTTTAAAACTTTTTAAAGGGGGGTAGTTTTTAGATTAAAGGGGGTTTATGGGGTTTTTCAAAAATACAGGCCAATCAAAATTCCCTTAAACTGGACTGGTTCTCTTAAAAAAGGGAATTGCAAAATTTTGTTTTAAAAATTTTAAAATTACTACTAAAAATTTTTAAGCCCCCCAAGGGCGTAAAAAAAAAAAAGGGCATTTAAAAAAAATTTTGCCCAAAAAACAGCAGACATAGGGGAGATGGGCCGTTATAAACTATTTTGAGGGGGAATAGGGTTTCGTCTTAAAATGGGGAGAAATTTTTTAAGTTTAAAAATTTGGGAAATTTTTCAAATTTTTCACGATTTTTTTTTTATTTTTCCCCAAAAAAAACAAACATTTTTTGGCCAAAAAAATTTTTATACTCTTAAAGGGACAATGTGTCACGAGAAAACAATTTTCTGAAACACATGGATAGGTTAAAAATGTCAAAAAGTTATTCTCACATAAAATGACAATTAACCCGATTTAAAAAATAGGGCTCTGCAGGAGTTCCAAAACTGGCTCCGGGGGGTAAAGGGGGTTAAAAGGGTGTAGTGCGCGTTTTTTCAATTTTAAAAGCTTGTGTATTTTTGGGGAAAATATGAATACGTTTTTTTATAAAGGATGTATAAAAGGGAAAGGGTAAGGGCGACCCTAGGATTTGGGGACTTTTTACAAAAAAGGTGGCGCCCCTTTTAGCTATTTAGAGAAAGGAGATTGTGAATATTTTTCAGGGAAAAACCCGAGGAAGCGTGGGGGAGGATGGGGGACGCGAAACGCGTTGGGATTTTTTATAATTTATTGTTTTTTTAAAATTTATATTTTAAAAATAAAAATTTTCCCAAAATACAGAGGATTTTTTAAACTTTCCTTGATTCTAAAAAGGGAGGATTTTTTTTTTTATATAAAAAAGCGCTAGCATACCTCTACTCCCCTTTTGTGGCTGGTCAGCCCCGAATTTGGTCAAAAAGGGTATTTTATCTTCCTCCTGCCCCTTTGGGGGGTGAGGTGGGATGAGTGGCTTTGAGGGGACTGGGGGCTGAGGGGGGATTTAAAATATGATAACTCCTTTTTATATGTTTGTCCCCTACCTGTACAACCGCTCAGGGGGCAAATTTATAAAATCGATATTTTTTCCTACAACATCTAAATACTACACTATTCTGGGCGCCTGTCTGTCCCTATCCCCCTTTCCCTTTTTTTTTTCTTGGGGGAGGCCCCCATCCCATTCCGGTTTTTTTTGGGGGCCCAAGGAGAGGGTTTGGATCTACCCATTGAAATATCATATATATAACCCAATATTCAGGGGGCTCAGCTTCTCCCCTTCTTTTCATTTTAACCCTAGAGGGAGAGAAGCTGAGCTCTCTGATTTTAAACTTTCTTTCCCGATAGGTTAGGGGGAAAAATAACCCGGCAGGTTCCCCTTTAAAGTGATAATCTGCAAAAAACCGGGTTAGTCCATGGAGTCATTTCTGGAAAAGTGCGTCCCTGCTATTACATCTCTTTGTAAATTGAAATGCCTAAAAACACGACTGTTATCACCCAGACGCCACCGGGCCTATAAACCCTTTTATAGGGGAAAAAATTTGGGAAAAGGGCCTTTTCCAAAGCACCTACTTTACAGGGACCGTAAATTCCCATAAAGAAAAAAATTTTCCCTGATGGTGGCAAAAATCCAAATTTTTTTAAAAGGGTCTCACAAATGCACGGCTGAAGATCTTGCCTCTTCTATACTTGGCAGGCTATTTACCGCATTGTGTGTGGAATACTTGATGAATATATTTTTTATCTGGAAATTATATTGCCATTGAACTTGTCAGACAGTGTAATAAATAGGAGGATAAACGTGCAGGCTGTGGGATTGCAGTGCTTTATCTTTGCACATTAAAGATCCCCTAAAACTTAAAATTATTTTTTCAAAAATTGGGGCTGCTTTTTTAAAAGGGCCCCCGAAAAAAATTAAAGGAAAGTGAGCTGACAGAAGTCATTCTAATTTGCAAGGGGATTTGGTTTTTTGCTAATGGAAAAGTGGGAAAAATCTAATCCCTATTTAGCACATTTCTGCTTGCGTTTTAGTAGTCTATAACGAATGTTGAACAGACTATCAAGGTCATTGTCTAGCGATGATAGGAGAGATTGTTTTCAGGGTTTAACAGTTCTACAAGTGCTTAGTATAAACAGCAATGACTATTCCCGGGAGCACCGCAGAGCAGCCGAGAGCACAAATGCTGAACGGGAGACCGCTTTATGTGCAAGGTACGGGAGTCTGAGCCGTGGGTTGGATCAACAGAGCATTGCAGCCTGAAGATATTTCCACTTTTTCAGAATGTCAAAGATATGACATCAACAGTCTTGGAAAATAGTGTCCTCCCCAGTTAGCACAGTTGTCTGTCTATTGGGGGAGGAAACTGAATGTCTTCTGGAAGAAAGTAAGAACATACACAGCGGAGTCACAATATTATGACCACTTCCTACTTTTGATGTCCGCAGCATTTAGCTCGAGTTATGTCACGTGTTGTGAGCTGGCTTGGTGGGTTTATAAGGAGCGTGATAGGCTGTCTGCATACATACCCCTTGCTGCAGTCATGGATTAAATGGGCAATTTGTCAGGGTTTTAAAATAGGATGACTTATGCATCATGAGCCAATGGTGACAATATTTCTGAACTGCACAGTTTGCTGTGATAAGTGTATCATGATTGGACAAATCGCAGCATTGTGGACAAGTTATGTTAAAACTACAAACCAACGTGTTACAGTGGTGCAGTTCACTGCCAAAAAGGACTGGATGGCTACCAAACGTGTGTCTGAAACAGTTCAGCAAACCCTACTGTGTATGGGGCTCTGAAATAGATGGACGGTCACTGCACTTCTTCTAACGACGTTGTCAGCCAAAATGTTTTCATTTTTACAGCAGTATTGAATTGGACCTCTGAAAGGTTGCCTTCTCCATTGAGTCATGTTTTTTGCTTAATTGAACAGATGGATTTTGGCATGTCAGGTGAGAATATCTGAGAACAAACACCCTGCAACCATTGCTGGAAGAACACAAGCTGGTGGTAGCAGCAGTATAGTGCAGGGGATGTTTTCATGGCATTCTCTGGGTCCACTCATCCATTTGAAGGGCTCTCATCTTGTTTTGATATGAATCCATCCTTGCAGATCACATACACCCTTACATGGTGATTATCTTCCCTTGGGCAAATTCAATCTTTAACTCATTACCGACCTATGACGTATGAGTACGTCATAGCGCCGGTAAGCGGCTTTGAAATGGGATTGCGGCGCAATACCTCAGCCCTCAACCCAATCGAGCATTTTTGGGATCACCTCGATGGTTTCCCCTTCACACCCTCCAGCAGCTGGGGGAGGCACTGCAGTCAGCATAGCTCCAGATACCTGTGAGTAATTACCAGGACCTTATTGAGTCACTCCCAGCCCATCTCACTGCTGTGCATTCTGCATATGGCAGTTACTCTGAATATCAGATACTGGTAATATTAGTGTTACTCGACCGTTTTATATCCTTCTCTCATTTACTTGAGATATTTTCCATTGATGGCAGGTTTATTTGTCATTTAGATAAACAAGCCTAAAACAGAAGTATGACTGTCATTATTTCACTTTCTTCCAATTTTAAGGCAAAATATGCAGATATTGATAGTTATTATGCTCTTGTTTTGCTGTTCATAATCTAGGGTTAGTAGATTCCCTCTTTGCATTTGGGACTATGATTTTGGTTGATCATGCTTGTATCAGACATCTGAATAATCAATTTGCATATACAGTTCTGTGATGGTAAAGAGAATATCTGATGCAATTGAAAGGTTACCTGCATGCAATTAAAGGAATTGTCCACTTGAAAAAAATTACATTGGAATAGGGCTAAGGTGGGTAAAAAAAACCAAAAAAAACCCCCCAAAAAACTTCTCTTTTGTCCCCTGCCACTGTTGCTCCAGCAATCCACTTCTTTTCACTTCCGGGTTCTCGTCCCAACACACAGCCTTGCGCTACATGATACAGTAAGTAAGCCTATTCTACTTATCAGATTGAGAGCCCTGAAATGAAGAGGAGCTAACTGCCATGGTGGTTTGCAATGGTGGGTAAGTAGCATTTTTTCCCCCTTTTTTTGCCCACCCCAACCCCATTCCAATATAGCTTTTTTTTTTTTTTTTTTTTGACAACCTGTTTAGTATCAGAATGAAATCTTATACCTGAAAATGTTGCTATATTTGCCGTAAAGCCGATTATTGCAGTTTTGCTGGAAAAAAAGTATATATTAGATTTGTTTTCTCTGCATTTGTTGCTCATCCTACAATTATAATTTTCCTAGCAGGGTGACTTGTTTCAGTATTCGTGTATCCTTGCTTATTTACTATCGAAAGCGGACCTCAGGGTACTATACAAAGAACCACCCCTTCATTCTTTTTACTACTTTATACACAATTTGCTGAGACTGCTATCAAACACCACAGTGGTGTCATCAGGATACTGAATAAGTGGGGGCATAGCAGTGCTGTATATGTCTAATTGTGTCAGTGTTTTAACTCATTGGCAGTGTGGGTAATACTGCCTAGAATATCTTTATTATGCAATAAGAAGTCTAACTTGGATCCTCATAAATGAAATATTGTCCTAAGTGGTCAATACATGTAATGCATTCAGGTACAGGTAGTTAGCGGGTTAAAGTGCCTATTTTGCATGAGTCAGAGTAGTCCTAAAATGGACCGACTCCCAACATATATAATAAGTTGGTCCAGTTAGTTCGATGCAGTGCAAAGAGCAAGAGGAATTGGGTCCGACCAGTGCCGCTGCTCCCATATCTTCAGCCTCATCACATGAGGAGTGTAATTGATGACATGGAGCAGGCAAAGCGCTGCTCCCATGGCAAACAGATTGCAGCAAAATTTTTCACCTGCTTTCAAAGAAGTAGAAGAGTTCAACTATTCATCAAAACTGACTGTGGCTGAGGCAATTCTTTTATACCCTGACATTGTTAGAGATGTTGCCCCTGTGGTCACTGCTTTGCCCTCATCCCAAGTTAGTGTAGAGAGGCTGTTCTCTAGCCTGGAAATGAGATCAGATGTGAGGTCATGTATGCAGGATCTGATGGAGGCAATACTATTTCTCAGAACAAATTCAGAGACTTCACAAATTGTTCCTGCAGTGTTTTTTTCATTTTTGCAATTTTTTTGTGTTCCAAAGTCATATCCAATAACTATATTTTACACTGACAAGCAAAATGGTAACAATGTTTTGAACTTGCGAGACTTTCAGGCTCCATATCTCACCATCCACCACCACTTTGTACATGAGGCTACTGTAATTTTATATACAGTCATCTTATTATCTTATACATAAATTTGACTTGCAAGTATTTAGCATCTGCTTAGTTCTGCAGATTCTTTCCTGTAACTGCATTATTACGGTTTTGCTCCTAAAAATCAATGTTAATTTTTATTATTTTGTTAGTATTTGGGAAATCCACCTTTTGGTTTTCAATACTGCCTGAATGCTTCTGGGCTCTGAATCAGATTCAAGCATGTCTTGACCAAAATCTGATTCCAGGTCTCTTCTACACATTCCCAATGTTGGTGCAGACTGGACTTGGATACAAATACAGCTTTTTCTTTAACTCTATCCACTTGATCAAAAATTGTTACCCTTTTGCTTGTCAGTGTCTTTTCTACCTAAATAGCTTGTTTATTGTATCATAAGGTGATAAAAGCCTGATGTTACAATTTTACTACAGTAAAGTTATCACTTCAACATGCGCCGTGTATGAGGGAGTCAGGAGTCGGAGGTTTGGGAAATTGAGGCGTTGGAGTCGGGGCTTTGGATTGCCAACTCCACAGCCCTGACAACAATTATACATGAGTTTTTGTAAGAGACTTGAGGAATGCTAGGTTGTACCGTATATTATTTTCTAATGTCCTGATGTTAGAGGACCTCTAACCTCCAGAGAAACTTATAAAGTAATAGGCTAAACTATACACACTTTCTCACATATTTAAATGAAAGCATTTCACCTGTAATTCAGTTTATAAAAAAAAAAAAAAAGCACTGGCGCTTTAAGACAGGAATGAAGTCGGGCCAAATTAACACCAGACAGCTTGATGGATCAATATGTTTACAGCTCTGTGAAACGAAGGCAATGTCCCTCCGGATTTTATAACATATTTTGGGGCATAATTGTGCTGCAGTGTGCCCCAAAATACTCCCTGTAATTATGGTAATCATAGCTCTCATAGAAAGCTATGATTACCTGCAGTCTGCCACTTGAACGCTGGCAAAAAGAGACATGGCAGGTATAATGAAAGTGAAAGGGGACGGCCCCCTGGGCTTTAGAAGAACGCACTGATCAGCACGTTCTTCTAAACACATGGCATATAGAAGCCCGAATGCACCCTGCGATTACAGTAAAATATAGCTCTCATAGAGAGCTATGAATTACAGCCATCTTCCCTGGCGTACAACATGCGCGTATTGTATGCCTGGAGAATGAAGTTACATGTCACTTCTTCCTACCGTTTACGCGATGTTGATAGTAGAAGTGAATAGGGCCGCCCCCACATCCTCCCCCACCCGCCCCTGCGTGCTTTAGAAGTTCGTGCTGGCCAAAGTGTACTTCTAAAACACCCAGAGTATTGCCCTAACTGCTGAGCTGGGAGAGTCCGCTGTGCAGGTGGGAGACTTTAAGTCTGTACTACTGGGAAACTCTGTGCTGCCATCTTGGGTGTTTTATGGATGCCTGTGTGCTAAGGAGAAGGCTGGAAGCAACCAGTAAACCCTGTCACACTGTTTCTTCAGTTTGCTGTACCTGCTGCAGTGTATGTACAGCGAGAGATTAAGATTTAACCCTGTACAAGCAGCTATGTCCTCAGCTCCCCCTGCACAGTTGGTATTTCAAACAGAAGGAATCTTACCAGATTGTGACCTCTTCCTGAAAAAGTGAAAGCAAAGCCAGTTTTCTTGTAAAACTGAAGTAAACGCACTGATTTGCTAATGACATGTAATTGAGAAAAGTCTTCTGATTGAATTTTCTATACATTTTTGTGTGTTTGTGTGGTGGTGATAGGTGCTCTTTAAGGCTATGTTCGTACACTCTGGATTTTAATCTGCACAAAACCGTAATAAAATCTATTTTTTTTTCTGGAATGGCTCATGTGTTATATTCCCTCCAAATTAAAAAATAAAAATAAAAAAAATACCTTGGGAATTGGTCTTGCAGACCTAAGCGCAGAACATGCAGTTTTGGATTGAGGTGATGCTTTGGTAGGTCTATATTTTCCTAAGCTGACTATTTTGAGGCTTTGCTTCAAAATCCATGTAAAGTAATTGAAATAGCAATGTACGTGTTATATCATTTCAATCTCCTGCCTGATAGATGACTCCTTGTGCCCAAGTACAAGGATAGAGAATTACATACAGAAATAGTCGGGTGAAAGGCAGCGATCTCCTCCGCTAAGGTGAGCAATGTTTTTACCACTGAAGACTCTTACTTGAAAATTGAATTATTTTTTTTCCAGTTTGACAGGCTGTGATTTTCAGATAAATGGACCTTGAAAGGGAAAACAATTCAAAGCACTCTCTCATTTTAGAAAAAGATAACATTTGCCAGATTATGTACAACTTGGTGCCTTTAAACTAGAATATTACATTTTGTGTGTGAGATTTGGTTTATTTTATGGATAAATTAGTGTGTAGAAGAGAGACTGAGCAAAGTAATAGTCAACATGGGAGAAATCGTGTACTTAAAGGGGTTGTCTCACTACATTGATTCATCTTACCTCAGTCCTGTTTTCTTGGTTTCATTTTGAATTCAGGGCGTGTTTACTGGCTTCTACTAGGCTGCAGTAGAAGCCAGGTCTGTAGTTATAGCAACCAGTGCTGGCAGCCTATCATGAGAGATTGAACAGGTCTGTAGCTATAGGGACCTGAGGAGCTGATGTAGCCCATACAAGAGGAGATATCTAGGAATAGGTAGGACACTGTTAATGGACATAATGCAAAGTGACTTGTTTTTGCAGATCTTTAACATAAAAAGCAATCCTTGTAGTGAGACAACCCCTTTAACTAAAATGAACCTTTGCAGAAGATGTCCACAAAAGTGACATACGTTATTCTGCTTGTGAAATAGCTTTGGTTTAAAAGTTTTTTACTTTTAGAGGTATTTGGACTGATCGCAATAAAACATAGAAGGTTTCAGCCTCATTGTAAGGCAGGCAAAATACAATAGGCTGCTGATAATTTAGGTCACCATAGGATAGCATGTTGATGGATTAGCTAAAGATTCGCTGACAAAGCAGTTGAGCAGTAGTACTTTATTAGCGAAATAGATTTTTCTTTTTTGTCTTTACTGTATTTATTGACAACATTCTATTGTATGTGATATACAGGATAAATTAGGGCTATTTGTAGGTTTTACCCACCTTTAATAGCAGCAGTGTGACATAATATATAACATGTCCTGTAATTTGTACACCCGTGAACTGTAGTAAGCGAATGATTGCATACTGTTTCACCAGCTTCATATTATTCAAAGGAAAATTATAGGATCAATATCCTGTATTCTGCATTTGGCCGATTTACGGAAGGCTTTTCTAAATTTCATTAAATATACCAAACACTTGTGAAACACATTATTTTAATTCCAGTGGTTAAGAAAACCATATTTGAATGTATTTTTTTTTTTCTTCTCTGTAAGTCTGGTTAAGACTTTATATTTTGTACCTGGAAAAGCAGGTCATGTTACACCTCTGAAATAACTAAAATAAAAGCCACCATACTTTCATTAGTAAATAGTTGGCCATAATGGTACCAGCAGACTCAACCAACTAACATGTGAGCGTTTTAGGTTCTCAATACCAGATACACCAATAATTGGATGAACAAAAGTTTCTTTGCTCTCCCCCATTTATAATCTAAAGGTTAGTGTTATCCTTTTCTGGACAATCAGTCCCTCATGAGGTTGCAAAGGTTTGACAGCACTGAGGGCCTTAGTATCCAGACATCAGTAACACCCAATGCAATGGTTCACCCATAGGAAAATAGCCCAACTTTCACCTTCAATCCTACAAGAAAAAGCCAAAATTGGCATTAGCATAGGTGTTACTTATTTAGTACAAACATGGAACGTTTCATCTCTAGTGGTGAGTCGTAAGAAAGACATGCTTGAGAGAGACTCGAAACGTTGCATATTTGTACTGGGATTCTACTAAATAAATTGCACCTATGCTGATACCAATTTCAGATTTTCCCTCATGAGGTTGTCCAGGATTAGAAAATGGGACTCCTTATTTCAAAACAGCCATGCTTCTTTTTTCCACGGGCTTTGTATGGTATTATACCACACTGCCTGTGATGGATGCCCCTGCGACCCTCTTCCCGGGTCGCGGGCGCATCCGTGCCCCGATGCCGAGCGGCGTCCCGTCCCTCACGTCGGGGGTCCGCTCGCCCCCCTGCAGGTGCCCAAAGCCACTTACCCGCCCACGCTCCTGCTCAGTCTGCCTCTGTCCCGCAGGGGGCGGGGCTACGCGCGCGCCGGCAGGGTGAAATTTAAAGGGACAGTGCACCGGTAATTGGCCATTACCGGACGCTGCTCCTATTTAAGCCGGCCTCTTCCTGGTAACCCGGCCGGATCTCAGTGCCCTTTGGCTTTGAGAAGATTCCAGAAGCCTTGTCTTGATTACGGTACCGAACGCTTGCCAACGTTTATGACCAGAACCTCCGCCTGCCCTGACCTTCTGCTGTCCCCCGACTACAGCTGGCTGACTAATCTGTCCCCGGGCTACCTTGGCGCCACCGAAGCAAGTCCGCCAGTGGAAGCGACCTGGAGGACTCCCCCGGGCAGGCATGTCATCCCGCTTTGGGTGGCTTAAACGGCCCTACTTAGATTCCGCTCCCTGGTGTGGGCTTCCACCATCGCTTGCGGTGGTCCAGCGGATCCACCTCCAGACGTAACACTGCCTTTCACTAGAAAGCAGAATACTGTATATTTTTTCTTTTATGTGTAACTAATTTTATTTATAGCAGCAGGTTATGAAACCATAAATGAGACCAGTATTTTAGGTTTTCCTTTATAGAATTTGTTTTCTCTTTCTTAAGGGGTTGTCTCACTATAAGGATTGCTTTTTATGTTAAAGATCTTGCTAAAACAAGTCACTCTGCAATATATATCCATTAACTGTGTCCTACCTATTCTGAGATATTCCCTCTTGTATGGACTGCATCAGCTCCTCAGGTCGCTATAGCTACAGACCTGTTTGATCTCCCTTGATAGGCTGCCAGCACTAGTTGCTATAGCTACAGACCTGGTTTCTACTGCAGCCTAGTAGAAGCCAGTAAACACACCCCTGAATTCAAAGTGAAAAACCCCGAAAACCCGACTGAGGTAAGATGAACCAATGTAGTGAGACAACCCCTTTAAGAGAGGACACAAAGAAAAATAAAAAAACTTTAAAGTGTTTATGCACCCGAGCTGAATTTACATGAATGTAGTCAAACACGTGACTGTGCATGGCTATTTTGTGTTTTTATTCTTTTTCACGTTGATGGATATATACCGTTTCCCATTAACCATTTTAGACAATTATCTTAAGTGTGTTTCAGTGGTATTTCAAGAGGTATTTTGCCCATGTGACCAGTCATCTGTGCTCTGGTCACCTTTTATCGGATGTCTATGGTCAGTCGAAGTCACTTGTAAAAAGCAAAATAATTGTGTTAATTTGTTTTCCATTTATTATTGGTTCTTGTATATGTCTTGTTTTATTGATTTAGTTTATTTTGACCATTTGTGAGTGCAGTAAGGGCTCTGGGATAAAGCCATGCTCTCTACATGATTGGATGAAGTGCACTGACTTCGATAGAGTTTTTGCTGTTCTCAAATATATTTAATTAAATCCTTGACGGGAGCCATTTTTCCAGATGATAGAAGAGCTTCCTCTCAGCCTAGGGCATCATGTTTTTACGTCTGTGTAACAAATGAATACAACCCTATGCATAATAACACCAAAAGCAAAACATTTGTAATTCACATTAACTTAATGAACTTGTGATTAAGTAGCCAGATTCTCATCTTCATTAATTAAAACTCACCAACTTGTGAGCAGAATACAACCACTACAATTTAAGGCCTACAACTTTTATAGTCTCTTTTCCATTGTGAACTTAGAGCCGATAGATCTTTTAACCCATTGTTTCTTGTATTACCTTGATAATTTAAATTTCTAGTGATTTAAAGTAAAATTTCCATGATTAGGGTCACTCCTTGCCTATAAGGGAAGGTATCAGGAGGTTTATTGTTTGTAAAGTAAATAGATCTCGCTTCTTTGCCAAATTAGTACTTGAATCATAACCACTTCTCTGAATGAGAAATGAACCTAGAGCAGATTTTACTTTTCTTCACCCAGTTTATATTAAGGGGTAATATGGTAACCCCCCCCCCCCCCCCCGCCCCCTCCTTCCGGCAGCAGCCTATCTTATGCAGGAACTAAGGATCAGGCATGTTGATCATAGACCAACCCTGCTAAAATTGGCTTTGCCATATACATTAATGGAAGGGGGCCAAAATGTTCAAAGTGGGTTTTCATACAGGCTCAAAATAAAAATGGTAACGCTGCCATGCTGGGGTTTGGTTAAACATGTATTAATTTAAAAAAAAATGTTTCAACGTAAGAACATTACAGTCAAGAACCACATCACAAAATTTAATTAGTAATAACCTGTTATATAAAGCCATTACCATTTTCCTGAGATATATTTACAATGCTATTGCTCTGAATGTCAATTGTAACTTTAATGGTTGTTCAGACTACTTTGGTGTGGGTGGATATATATACTTTCATTGCATTAGTTAAAAATAAAATAAATGTGATTGACTAGAAAATAGGTTAAATTCTGTGCTTGAGCAGATGAGGATACAATGTTTTTTTTTTTCTTTATGCAATGTAAAAAAAGAATAATCTTCAGGAACATACATCACGATCACATCTGTTTTCTGGACTTACTTACGGTATTATGAGCTGGTCAGTGCCTGGCAGCTGTGGTGGACTGAGAAGATGGTATATTCCAATTTTATTATAGACCAGCCCAGCTGATCATTCACATGCTTCTAGCAGCATGTTGACCCCAGGAGGAGGCGTGCATATGATGCAGCTACCTTCTGCAGGACAATGGTCTTGCATTAGTGCCCTCTACATAAAGTTCTTTACCCAACCATAAAGAAGAGTTAGTTAGGCCCAAATATATTTGGACACGGGCACATATTTGTTTATTTATTTATTTTTTTACCTGTTTACTGAAACTTTCAAATTATAGTTATATAATGGACAAAAAGTCCAGACTTTCTGCTTTCATTTAACGGTATCCACATTAAAATTGATTTAAGCGTTTCACCTTTTAAATGTGCCCCCTTGATTTTAAATGATGATCTTGGGGCGAGGCTAAAGGAGAGAGTAAGCCCATAATCCTGCAAAACAGACGATGTAAAACATTGAATATTCTCCTGCTCCCTAATGAATAAAGTTGAAAGTTACTTTATTTTAAATCCTTAAAATCCATGACAACCAGCATAGCTATCTTACGCTGGTTCTCATGGATTTTAAGGATTTAAAATAAAGTAACTTTCAACTTTATGCAATAACGAGCAGGAGAACATTCATTGTTTTACAAAGTATACAGTTTGCATCCTAAGAAAAAGTATGGTGAACCAAAATAAAAAAAAAGACATGGACGCTCATGGAAGAAAACATGTGGATGAGGGAAATAATTTCCCATGGTGAGGGAAACCTTTCCCCAACAGCCAACCAAGTGAACAATGCCTCCGGATGTAGGTGAAACAATACCCAAATCACCCAAAAGAGAAGACGCATTAAATAAAAAAAGAGGGTTTTTCCTAAAGCCACCATAAGCTTCAAGAATAAAAATGCTAGATTGGACTTTGCAAAAAAAAAAAAATATCTAAAAAAGCCAGCACAGCCCCAAAGAAACCGGACACCTCTACCAAAGATGGAAAGAAAAAGTATGGCAAAGGCAAAGGTATACCAGATCCAAAGCAGCCCACACTTAAAAAAACGGGAGAGGCAGTGTATGGCTTGGGGATGCATGGCAACGGTACTATTTTTATTTAGGATTAATAGGACAGAAGCAGTTTGGTTTTCCCAGAAATTTAAGACATAAACGATGCCAAAAACCAACCAAAAGAAACCCAAAATGATTGGGGCCCCGTTTTAAAAAATCCCATAGTAAAGAACCCCAAAAATAAAAACCAAACAACCCAGGAGTTTATTAAATTACTGTAAAATGGAATATCTTGAAGGCCAAGTCAGTAAACCCATCTCAACCCAATTGAGCTTGCATTTCACTTGTTAAAGACTAAACTTCAGAGGGAAAGGCCCACAAACAGCAACTGAAAGTCACTACAGGAAAGACCTGGCAGAGCATTAAAAAGGAGGAAATATAGCGTCTGGTGATGTCCATAAGTTCAAGACTTAAGGCAGTCATTGCCAATAAAGGGTTTTCAACCAAGTATTAGAAATTAACGTTTTATTTACAATTATTTAATTTGTCCGATTTACTTTTGAGCACCTGAAGTGAAGGGATTGTGTTTAAAAAAATACTTTAGTTCCTTACATTTTTATGCAATCATTTTATTCAACCACCTGAACTTGTTCAAAACTTATTGTGCTAATGTACAGAACCAAAATTTAGAAAAATGTTGTCCCTTTCCAAACATTTTATGGACCTCGCTATATGCTGTGGACATAACTGCCTCAGGCTCTGCTCTGAGATTTCTGCACGTAGTTCTGTTCCCATTTAAGTGATAACCACTCTCAACAGTCCAGTTTTAAGTCACTCTCAACAGTCCAGTTTTAAGTCAATGAGACCACTCCACAACTCCAAGCACATTTACGGGAGGTGAGAGGCAACCAAGTGTCATGTCAGACCATTGTAACCATTTACATCAGCTTGATCTGCATGCTAGACGACTGGCAAGGGTACCTGATCAGTACTTACCTGGCTAATGCACTGCACTCTCCTTGATGTCACCAGCATCGTTAGTGTCCATTTTTGCTCAGAGTTAATTGACTTTCATCACTTAACGCCGGTCCCTTGTCCAGCGTAGATGCTCCATGATCTTGCAAGACGATCATGCCTGTGTCTTGCGGTGTGGTCAGGTCGTCTAACACGCAGACCTTGCTGATGTAAATGGTTACGAATGTCTGACGTGACACTTGGTTGCCTCTCACCTCACTTAAATGTGCCGGGAGTTTTGTGGCATTCATCATTTGGTTACACAGGGCACTGTTTAGTTTACAATGAAGCGGTCATCAGTGTGTGATGTAGCCAAAGGACAGACACTTCTTTGCCTTTCTCGGACTCCTTCATTTTCTATATATCTGTTGCATCCTGCTAATGACACTTTGTGACCTCGCAATGGCAAGGTACTGTTGATCAGGCGTTGTCCTAGTCTCGTGATGTCAAATTGTGACCAGCATGAGGATAACTGTTTAAATCCCAACTCAAATTGATCCCCTAAGTTTATTGGGCGTTTCGTGGATCAAACACTTGTTGTCAATTTTTCCATTAAGCCCCTTGTTGGAGATCAGCAAATTGTGCAAAAAGTACTGAAACATTGAACAGTTGGAAATGTGCATTTTAAAGTTGGTCTCATTTAGCTCAGTAAAAACAAAATTCAAGAAGTTTTTACCTTCATCCTGACATTTCAGCTAAAAGCCAAATATCCCTAACTCTTTGTGAGTAGTGTATATACTGATGTATTTTCAGAAGTAAGTTAACAGAGGTTTACTATGTTTTCTCTGCTGACGTGTACAAATACCCATGTATATAAAAAGGGTGTTCCAATCTCAGTTATTGATGGGAATGCCATAAATATCTTGAATAGGCCACTGTTTGGAACAACTATTGTCTCTAGACAAGTTTCAAATTGTCTTTGTTCTCAATAAAAACACTTTTTCTCTAGAAATATTCTCCTTTG
Organism: Phyllomedusa bahiana; assembly: GCA_025379985.1. NCBI lineage: Eukaryota > Metazoa > Chordata > Amphibia > Anura > Hylidae > Phyllomedusa > Phyllomedusa bahiana. The sequence goes on along the minus strand of JAODAL010007963.1, from coordinate 11,534 downwards.
TTTTGTCAGGTAAGTCACAAAGAAAAGCTTTCTCTTTGCTTTCTGCTTGGCACAGATGTAGCCCCTGAACTGCTATAGTCAGTTTATCCTCTAATTAAAAACCAGGATTACATTAATAGGAGAATTGTGCATCGATGGCCAGCGTTTGGGTCACATCCTCCTTCAGGCAATTTATTCCAGGTTGTGAAATGGTACTAATGCTGCTTTAAACTTGCTATGCTGAGGACATGGCGTGTATATGGAAATAAGATGCATATTTCTGTCTTTTAGCTTTGTTTTAATGTGTTAGCTGACGCTTCCCCAAAAGTGTAAATTTACACAGATAATCAGTTTTAAAATGCCGCTTTCATGCAAGCGTAAATACGGGTTACATTTATTTCATAAGGGTGACATGTTTTATTGCAGTTCTCTAATTGCTTCCTTATATGACAGTTGGAAATCATGATCATAAGCAGTTGGAGATGGATTTAACATTGTTCGCAAACAATAAAAGAGCAAAGACACAAATAATAAGAGGCCTGTAATTAGAAGCTACATTAAGAAAAGTTGTGTGTAACTCCTCCGGTGTCTTGTAGATGGCTTTTATTTCCCCTACTGAATGTGCGCGTAGAGAATGGACAATTACAGTGGATCATAGAACAATTCTTCCCTGCTGAGTTGTCATTATTACTTTAGCAAAACTCATGTTTGGGCTTTTTTTTGTACCCTTTTAAATGGTGATTAATTTCAGTGGTTTCTTAATTACGACAAATGAATGTTTGTGGCAGAACAAGTTTTTTCGGACTAATACTTTAGACAAAAAAATTTTTCGGGTTAATACACAAGTTTAAAAGCCGCCCAATGCTATCATTTAAAAGGGAAATTTCGATTTTTAGACTAAAAAAAAAGTTTGGGGGGGTTTTTTAAAGGACAAAAACCCCACAACTTTTTTGCGTTTGCTTTCAGAAAAATTGTTACTATTTGCCTGGCATGTTAGCATAAACCCCCTTAATTTTAAATTTCCCCAATTTTTAAAAAGGGTGGGGCGCTTTTCTAAATTAAGGCTGCTTTCCACAGGGCCCAAGGAAAAAATTTCAAATTAAAATTTAAAAACTCCCTACTAATGTTTTTACATTCGGCCCTTTCTTTTTTTTGCCCAGTTTTTTGCCACAGTTTTCGGATTCGCCCACCCCATTTACATTGGATAGTACTTTTTCCACTGTTTTTTTGAGTGAAATCTGGCGAAAGAGTATACACGTTCCAAGTTTTTTTTTTTTTTTTTTTTTAAAACAATGGTTTTAAAAATCCAAAAAAAAATATTATTAAACATGACCAAAATTTTTTGCAACGCATCACAGATGGGCCTGTGTTCTCCCAAACACCCCAACTATTAAATGTCCCACAAACCCAAATTTAAAAAACCCATAACAAAAAGTTTTAAAATTTTGTTTTTTTTCATAAATTTTTCATGGGCTTTACAACATTTTTTGGAAGGCAAAAAAATTCAATATATGTAAATGTGCTAAAAACCTGTGATACGTCCGTAGAATTCATAATGTTGTCCAAACATAGGTAGACTAACTTCACAGCCCTGGAAGCAGCCTTCTGCCAGGTGCAACATTTCGGAGGCCACACCAACTTCCTCAAGAATTGCACTTCCTTTTCACCTTCCCCCAAAAAGTTTCTGCTTACTCCTTCTCTCACAGTATTATGGCTTATCAAGGACCGTGTATTGCCCTTAACTATAAACATGGCTACTTATTGTTTTAGCTTTAAAAGGCCATATTCGGCAAATTTTTTTTCAGTGGGAAAAATTTGGGTTTTGGGGGAAATAGGGATTTTGGGCATGCGTAGTTTCTAGCAAAGCCCTTTGAGTACCTTCACCACCGGCCCAAAAAACAAAAAATTTTTATAGTAGTTAAGTTATAAGACTTTTTTTAAAATACAGTCATTAGCAATGCAGAGGGCTCATGTCCAAAAAATTACGGGGAACAGATTTTTTCTTTCACTTTGTAACTCCCGGAGATCGCTATCATTGTGTGGAAAAAAACCAACTGTGGGAGGGGGGGCTGATTGGGATAGTTTCCTTTTACAGGGGGATCTGAGGGCTCTCACTACATACAGTACAACAGACACAGCACACTGAGACGGAGTTCAGCCTCCTAGTCCGTAGAATACAGGCATCTATATATGTTGCTGGTATGCACAGGATGTAGTCTTAAAGGCTCCCCACTGCACAGTGGACTCTTCCAGCTCAGAGGTAGGAGATTTGATATAACTGTCAACATAGTCATAAATCAAGCTTGTCAAGGCCCCACTTTTGGGCCCCACTTTAGAGCGTCTTAAAGGGCCAGCGCTTTTTTAAAAACTGAATTAAAAGGGGAAATGCCCTTTTATTTTTCCCAAAGAAGCATATTTTAGAAAGGTTTTGTATTTTTGTCTTCTGTTACTTTTATGGGGGTTTCTCGAAGGTGATGGGGCCCCCTTTAAGAATAAAGGAGTGTTTTTTATTTTTAAAAACCCAACCAATCAAAATGTGATTTTTATTTTCTTTCATGGTTTATTTATTGTTTTTAACCCCAAAAAAAATACTAGGGGAAACTTAATCTGCATGAAGTCAGGTTTCATTTTTTTCCCGGCAAACAAGAATTTGGGAAGGGAAAGGGTCAAAGAGGGGTTTAGGTGGATTTTTTCCCATAAACACAGGTGTTTCCCTAGGCTACATCCTCTCCAGCTAGATTGATTACCAAAGGGGTTAAATGAGGTTTTCAATTCGAGGGCTTTGTTCATAAAGTTCACTATGGTAATGTGATAGTTAATATGCTCAGGGTCATGTGATCCATTTAATAGTAGATATAGGATTTTATTCATGGAGGTGCGGCAAAGGGCTACTTCCAGGGCTGTGAAGTTTGTCTACCTGTGTTTGGACTCATATGGACCGATGACTGATGACAACATTGGGAATAATATGGACATGTCACAGATTTTTACAACATTATATTTACATATATTGTATATACTGCCTTCTTACTGTCACAGCCTTTACAACATTCTTTGAAGATAGTTTTCTTATTGTTTTTTGTCTATTGTCTTGAATTTGAATATTTGAAATCCAACCATCACATATCCGAGCCGTGTAGACTACAGCTCAGATTTTCTTTTAAAGGGGATGTATCGCTTCATCAGTCCGGCTGTTTTCTTGTAGCTTGATTTTCGCAGCTCTTCAAATCCAGGGGTGTTTCTTCCCCTCCCAACTGGGTGTTTCTTAACTGAAGGGGGATTATATCTCCCCCCCCCCCCCTTCACTGATCATGCTCGCTCCTGAGTCAGAGTGCTCCCCCCCCTCCCTCTCTGTCTGAGTCCACATGTCACTGTGTCCTTCCTCTCCCTATGCAGTCTTATTTTGTAAGAGCTGTTTGTTTACATACCACAGGTCTGCATTCATCAGACCCCTTCTATGAACTCAACCAATGATCTCTTCCCCTCTCACAGCGGATTTTTTTTTACATTTTTGAATGCAGTTTTCTATACCTCATCAAAAAGCTGCCAGATCTGTCCCCCTCTATGTTTACACCACACCTTTAAGGCACCGGGCACAATTCTCCGTTTTTTCGATTGTAAAGCAGCTGCATCTTTTTGTGCAGCCTAGCGTGCAGAGTAAAATGTTCCCGGGCCCCATTATTCGAGTGAAGAGGCAGGATTGCACCACCGTAAAATAACCAGGGCCGGCAAAAAGTAAATTATAAGCCGTCACCAATAAAATGAAAGGAGGGGAATTTCGCCCAGCACGGGGGAACTGGTTTCAGAAAACGAAGAAAAGGGCAACTGTGAAAACAAAAAAACACCAAAGACATCCAATTGCAAATTCTTTTTTTCCCCTGACCCCCTTATCCTGAAACCATTTTAATTAAATTATAAAACCCCCTTTAAAGGGTCTACGGGGTTGTTTTTGTGTTAGATTTAAAATCAAAATCTACCTCCGCATAAACGGTAAAACCTTTCCTTAGAATAGCCTTAGGGGTTACCAATATATAGTTGCTGGGAAACACTTTTATATTGTATACAGTGCGGGTTAATAGGATGGCATCTCTTTTCTAACTCACCAAGCTGTGGCCAGATTTCAGCACACTTTTTATGCATCAGCGACTCTGTAATTGAAAAAGGTCTGTCTGACCAAAAACGTGCAGCGTTCAAGTCGCAGTTTGTCCTTCCAAATTTTGGATGAATAAAAGTCTGATTTGCATGAATAATATTATACTATTCTTTATTCATGTGTGGGTTTTTTTAATTTTATTCTTATACCCTTAGGGATAGTGGCTGACAACTGTATGTGGCCAACCCTCCTATGAACTTTTTATCTTCTAGCACAGTTACCACCTGTTTTGCCAAGTTTTATACCGGTTCAGAATACAGCTTTAAAAGATTAATCAGTAAAATAAAAATTTTTGCCAATTTTAAAAAACTTCGGAAAAAAATTTAACCCTTAAAGGGACCCCCTGTTTTGACTTCCTGACACAGCCCTATTTTTAAAACTACCTTTCCCTTTCCCAAATTTTTCAGATTTTTTTTCTCGGGACACATTTGCTTTAAGTTAGTAAGAAAATTATCCATACAATTAGAGATGGGCAATCGATTCTAACGAAGGGAATTCGTTTAGAATTTTTCGGAAAAACTTCGTTCGGAACGAAGTCGAATTTTTGGGGGTACTGGGGTTTAACGAAGTGTCTTTGGGATTGATAAAATGGCTGCGAGCGCAGGCGCTACATGGGGCAAAGCACTCTGGGGGGAAAAAGGCATAGCCTGCATGACTGTGTAGGGAACCAATAAAAGCCCCGGGGGGATTCTGTACTCACCACAAATTAAGTGGCCGACGGGGGGAGTTTCCACTCCTCTCACTTGCTCATCAGGAAGTGCTGCCGCGCGTACCTTACTGAAGAACTGATTTTTATAACGATTTCGGGGTTCTCACGGGTCTCAGAGACTGTTCTTTAATGTTTCATTTTCTAATTTTTGGGGGTGTTGGATCGAAATCCATGTGCGCCACGCAGCTGCAATACATTCAATATCCAAGTGGGATCTAACCTTTTTCCTGTTGTATTTTTTAAAAGAAACACTTTTTTTACAATACAAATCCACTTCATTTTTGCTGCTAAATTCATTCGAATTTTACATCCGGGGGTTAATAAGCTTTTTTTTGCTGGGTGTGCCCCCCAAAAACCGTCTTTTTTCAACACCAAAATATATACATTTTTCCTGTAGCCAAATCAAAAAAAGGGTTAATTACAACTGTATCCTTGTGTGGCGTAAAAACACCAATGAACACGCTACAAAAGCTCAAATTTGTGGGGCCAATTTTTTGGGCGCAATTTACACCCAGGGGTTTTAAGCGTTGTTTTGGCTGGTGTGCGACAAAAATAAACCGTTTTTTTTCACGCCAAAAATATACTTTTTTTCCTGAACCCCAATTCATGTCCAAAGGTTAATTAACCCTGTTTTGCTTTTACATTTAGTTAAACCACATTTTTTTTTTAACGACACATACAAGTAAATTTTTTCCCGGGCCTTTGGGGACGCAATTTATACCAAGGGTTTCCCAAGCTTGTTACTGGGTTCATTTGCAGTCAAAAACAGGGGGTTTTAAAATTTTTCATATACAATATCATCACAAACATTCTTACATTTTTGAACAACCTATTCAAACAGAGAATCCAGCTCTGCACCTGCCTGCCCTTGGGCCCAAAAATTCCTGGAACAGGCCCGGTTCAGCACAGCAAGGGGACGTCGCAGCAGGGGTCACCGTGAGGGCCACAACTGCCGCTGTCATCTAGCGGCCGTGTGTTTTCACAACCCAAGGGTTCTGATTGGTTTTACTAGGTCATTTTCTTTCCTCCCAGAGACATCGACAACCCCAGCCAAGAGCGGGGGGGAACTCAGACACAAACCCTTAGTTGGCATGGGGCCCCCGGAGGGGGCAGCGGGCCCCCCTGTCCTCAACCCCCTCTGTCCCATCCTTCCCCCAGCCAGAGACACTATGTGTTGGGCTCAGCCCACTATATAGCAGGATAAAAATTAAGGGGGACAGTCAGCAGCTACTTGGCAGCGAAAAAGGGCCCAAAATCCCCTGCGTCTTGCAGTAGGGGGCAAAGTATAGAGTGGAGAGGGCATGGGAGTCATGTTGTGAGAGGTCAGCCCTTCATACCAAGACTGGTGATGAGGGGCAGCAGTGACGAAAAACAAATAATGATAGTACCGACCGCACTTGGAGCCGGGTGAGGCAAGGGGTTTAAACATCGTCAGGAGAAGAGGGCGCAGCTTGCGCGTCAGGGAGCGGCCCGCCAGCAAGGGGTCTTGGCCGTGGTCACAGGATAGCAGCAGTAGAGGTCGGACCCCAAACGGCCCGGGGGGAAAAAACCCGCTTGCAGTCCAAAAAACGGGACAGGGGCTCACGGGCACGGGGGCAGTATCATCAGTGCAACTTGCGGTAAAATCCGATACTCGGCGGGGGTGGCGTTCTTTGCTAAGACACCAGGAGCCGAATTTTGGGATATGTAAATCTGTAAGCAAAAGTAAAGCTGGCCAGGGACTAAAGTTGGCACCACGGCCCTGCTCAACACAGCAGCGTCACCATCCGGGGGCCGGCAGAAAATGGCCAGATTTTGGGTCCTCCCGCCCCGCAGCAACACACAGCAGCGCCCAGTGGGGACCAGCCATTGCACCTCAAGGGCCCCCCACCTCTGGGAAAGGGAAACGTTTCCTCTTTTACATCATCCCCGGTCCAGAAACTCCCTCTCCCGCTACCATGGCGCCACAGTCGTTTACGAGGCATTTCAAAGAGACAACATAGCTTCCAACCATCCCTAAGGGGGCAGCAGCGACCGGGCCCGTCCCAAGTTTTTGGTACTCATCCCTCCCTTTCCAAATGGGGACTCGCACCTTTAGAAACTAATGGCTTGTGCCGAGCCGAGAAAGGAGATTCCCAAGCCGTAATTTCTTTCCAAAAAGGGATACCCACACTTCAAAAAGTAGAACAGAAGGTGGGCCCGTCCTGACTCACGGTTTTTTCCCAAGGTACGGGGAGCGCGGACGTCTGAGCTGTAACACGGTCGGGCCCTACATGTTTCCTTTTATGGCCCCTGGTGAATTCTTTTCCCGCCCAACACCCAACAACTTGGGCGGAACGCCGCTTTCTCCTCCACGTTTTCAAACGCTGCACCTGCCCAATTCGCCTCCTCCTCCTCCACCCCCACCCCATCTCAGCCTCCACAAGTACTGCCCACAACCCCATTTTTAGGGGACAGCGTTCACGCAGTTCTACACCTGGCTGCCTCGGGGAACGAAGTCACACAGGGGAGGAACTGCCCGCGCATCAGCAAAAATCGATGTGTGGCTTTCTCCCTGCCAACTGCAAATCGGAACCATGGTGACGGACAATGGGAGGAACATGTTGTCCACGCTGCACCAAAGGAGGGATGGCCCCATGCCCCTGCATGGCGCACGTGTTTCAATCTGGTTGTGAAAAGGTTCCTGAAGTCTTCCACCGATTTTTCAGAACTTTCTAAAAATGGCCAGGAAACTGTGCATGCCCTTTATCCTTTCGTAAAAAGCCAGGAACACCCCCTCGAATTGCAGCGCAGAAGGGCCTCCCCCAACACACTCTGATATGCGATGTTTTCCACCCGCGGGAAATTCCAGCCTGCACATTTTTGGACCGACTGCATGAACAGAGAGGCCATTAACGATTTTTTGATGATCCGGGCCAGACAGAAGTACTCCCCTGTGTAACTTTGATGTCAGCCAGTGGCAGCTCATGCGTGACACCTGCCGTTGTTGAGGCCATTGAGGAGGCGCCGTTATTTGTCAGTCGCCAGGACTACGGGATGAATAACATCTTTCCCCACTGCTTAAATGTCCGGAACAGATGCTGAAAAATCTGTCTGGGCAGGGACTGGAGATGTGGCGACTACATCTCGTGGCCACACGAGTCCGGTGGGACTGAAAGAGGAGGAGGGGAGGAGGAGGAGGGACATTGGAGCAGAAGCATGTCTGGTAAATGATGGATTTTTCTACCCAGGTGACAAGAAGGGGGGGAGCAGGAGCAGCTGGAGGATGGATGGAGATGAGGAAGATAGGCAGATGACCCCCAAGCATCGTGGCAGTATACAGTGGAAATGGAGGCAGGGAACCCCTCGGAGTCACTTGTGCAGATGGCCTGCAGCATGCTTTTTGCCTGGCTAGTGACAGCCGAAAAGTCAGCATCCGGGAGAGGGAGACTTCTGGCTCTCCACCCTTTTTGGACCCTCGCTACCGTCCAAAATGGGAGCCTTTTTCCCAGCTATTGAGAGGGAAGACAAACTCAAATATTTTAGGGAAATCCTCCGTAAACATGTGGCCCTGCCTATTGCGGCATTGTCCCCCCTCGACAGGTCTGACCGGGGTTCCCAGCCTCACGTACTACTGCCGCGGCGGCTGGGGGGAGGTGGGGGGGGGGGTAGGGGCGGTACCCCGCTCCATCAATAGTAACCTAAGTCGGGGTCACTGATGAGCAGCTTCCTTCACCCCCTATGAGGAGGGCATCGCCAGCAGCAGCAGGGAGCAGGACCTGGAGCAGTCCCTGAACCACAGGTTGTGGGCCTACTTGGACAGCACTCTGCCACCTCAGTTAGAAGATCCGCGGGACTACTGGGCAGCCAAACTGGATGTGTGGCCGCAACTTGCAGAGTTTGCAGTGGAGAAGCTGTCCTGCCCGGCCAGTAGTGTGGCATCAGAGCGGGTGTTCCATGCGGCGGGGGCCATCGTTACCCCAAGGAGAACTGGCCTGTCCACGGAAATGTGGGAAAGACTGACCTTTGTCAAGATGAATCAGGCGTGGGTCGCCAGGATTTCCACACACCAATGCCTTAGCGTCAGTCTGGGTTCAAACTACCTGCCTCAGCGACTATTCTGATGCCGCCCACCCGCCGGATGCCACACATCTGCTGACAGTTTCTCCATCTGCCTACCAACATCTTTACCAGGGACTGGTATTGCCACCCACCTCCAACACTGTCATTGTGCCACTCAAAGACCTCATGCTGCTGTGCTGTTGCCGTACATCCCACACTGTCATTGTGCCACTGCCTGACCTCATGCTGCTGCCGCCGTGACCTCCGCTCTCAGTCATTGTGCCACTCTGTGGCTTCCTCCTGTTTTGCCACCTCCAGAATGTCATTGTGCCACTGTCTGACCTCATGCTGCTGCTGTTGTGACCTCCACACTGTGTGATTGTGACTCTGTGGCCTAATACTGTTTTGCCGCCTCCCCGAATGTCATTGTGCCACTGCCGATCTCATGCTGTTGCTGTCGTGACCTCCACACTGTGTCCCTTGTGCCACTCTGTGGCCTAATACTGTTTGCCGCCCCCAGAATGTCATTTGTGCCACTGCCTGACCTCATACTGCTGCCGCCGTGACCTCCGCTCTCATCAAAGTGGCCCCTCTGTGGCTTTTCTCGTGTTTGCCACCTCCAGAATGTCATTGTGCCACTGCCTACCTCATGCTGCTGTGGCGCCGCGTCACCTCCACACTCTGTCGCTAATGTTGCCACCTGACTCTCAGCTTGTTTTTTTCCAGCTTCCGCTGCCATGACTTTATCAGGCTACATTCCCGCTTGAGTTTTTTTGGTCATTTTGCTCTCTTAAAATGCCCAGGGAATTTTAATAGTGAAGCGATTCTAAGAGCGGCGGCAGTCATCGCGTTTATACTAAAACACAACATTGTATGAAGACCAAACCAAGCTCCCTCTGCAAATTTTGCATGGGACAATGTTCTAAAACCGCACCTCAAATGTCTTGTGCCCTTTTGCCTCAGTGTGTGCCCCCCCCCCCCCCCCCCCCCCCCTACCCCCTCCAGTCTTTCACTCTGGGCCCCCTTTTTTGACCTAAAATTTCTTTTTCCCCGCTCCATTGTCTTGTGCCCCCCAAACCCCTTGTGTTGTGCCGGGGCCTAAACTGTTTGCCCCCCCCAAATTTTTGCCCTCCGATTCATGCTTTCCCCTTCTGACCCCAACTTTTCCTTTGTCCCACTCGGGCCCTTCTTTTTTGCCCCTCCAAAATGTCATTTGTGCCACTGCCTACCTCATCCGCTGGGGGGGGGGGGGGGGGGGGGGGGGGGGGGGGGGGGGGGGCGGGGGGGGGGGGGGGGGGGGGGGGGGGGGCCGGGGGGGGGGGGGGGCTCCCAGCTTTTTTTTTCCATTTCCCCCTGTTATCCACTTCCCGCTTATTTTGGTCATTTTCCCTTTTTTTGAAAATTTTTTAAAGTGGGGTTTTAAAAGGGGGGGATCAGGGGGCAAAAAAACCAACTTTAAAAAAAAACCAACCCCCCCCCCTTTTGCATAAAAGGGCACAATTTCGGGGCCGGGGCAGCCTTAAAATATTTTTTTTTAACGCATTCGGCCGAAGTAATTGGGAAAAAACGAATTTTTGGGAAAATTGGGCGAAGTGACCGAATCAATTTTTGAGAAAATTCGCCCCTCCTACTCAATCCTTGTTTGTTTTTTTGAAAAAAATCAAATTTCTGAAAAATTTGGAAAAAATTCAATTTTTGGAAGTTGCAAAATTTCGCTGAAGACTGATAATTATTCACCCCCAAAATTTATAACTAGCATCTACCATATGTCCACTAAAGGTTGGCAATTTTTTAAATGTGTTTTTTTTTTTTTTTTTTTTTTACAACATTAGGGCTTTTGAAATTTAGTATGTTTCTCCTTTTTTAAGAAAACTTTCAAATAACTTTTTTTCAGGGGCAAACCCCGTTTTTACATGGCTTTGGGGGCCCGCATGTTAGATACCCCTAAAGGACCCACTAAAACTAGACCCCTTTAAATATTTTAAAAACCATTTAGGAATTTGATAACCCCTTTTGATTTTCACAAAAATTTAAAACAAAGTCCCGGTGAAAATTTTAAAATTTCCTTTTTTTGCAATTTTTTAAAAATTTTATCCAAATTTTACTGGGGAAAACGGTAAATGGACTAGTAAATGCAACTTAATACAATTCCCCCAGGTCTGCCGTTTTTTAAGAATCCCCCAATGTGGCCCTAGGGATTATTTTTCTAAACCAAACCCCCCGAATACAGGGGCACCTACTATACTCTGGGTCTCATTTTTAATACATTTTTTTTTTTAGGCGCCATTTCAGGTTTTTGGGACACCCTAAACGCTAAAAACTTAAAAAACACCCCCAAAAAACCCCTATTGGAAACACACCCCTTAAGGAAAAATCCAGGGGGGCATTGAGTATATAACCCCCCAGGTGATTCACAAATTTTTTTTTGCAAAGGTTTGGAAATGAAAAAAAAATTTTTTTTAATAAAACTGCAATTTTTGCTTAAAAAGTTTCAATATACAAGGAATTTTGGAAAAAAGAACCCATAACTTTAAGCAAATTTTTTTTCCCCAATTCGGCAATACCCACATGTGGGTGAAACTGCTGTTTGGGGGCCATGCAGGGGGCGCTATTTGCTTTTGGAACACAGATTTTGGGGGGCCCGTCGCTTTGCAAAGCCCCCAAAAAGAAAAC